>CAKOES020000135.1:0-35127 GCA_933207985.1 Pelobates cultripes
GTCCTTTTTATTAGGGATGTCTTTGTATATTGTTGATTGTAATGATTGTGGAAATACACAAGAGACAATATCACAGTAATCAAATGTAAATGTGGCTACATGTGTGTTGGAAGAATTATACCAAAATGTGTAAACATGATTCTCTTTAGTAATAGCAACTTGTTGGGCCTTTATCAGGTCTAGCAGCAGGAAAAGGTACAGGAAGCTCATGGCTCAATGAAGTTTGCTTCCTCTGGAGCTGGAACTTTCTTGCAGTGAGAGGCATATATCCAAGTATTCTTCCCGGACAGTTTTACTGAGGTAGACGTAGTTAGGAGGACTTGGAATGGACCATCAAATCTTGGCTCGAGAGTGTGTTTCCTCAGGAATTTCTTTACCAGAACCCAATCACCAGGAAGTAACTTATGGGTGCCTGTGTCAGACTCTGGATCTGGAATGGAAGAAAACACTTGTGCATGGATTTTGGTCAAGGCTTGAGAGAGAGCAGTTACATAATCTACCATTGCATCTGCCTGGATTTGAAGCTGTTGAGGAAAGTAACAGCCTAGCCTGGGAGCTGAACCATATATAAGGGGATAGGCCTATGGGGATAGGCTAAACAGTGTGTACCTTATGCTAAACAGGGCTATATGGTCGGTGTATACCTTATGCTAAACAGGGCTATAGGGAGACTTTCTGGCCAGGACAGGTTAGTTTCTTGGGCCATTTTAAGCATTCTGGCTTTCAAAGTGCCATTCATGCGTTCTACCTTACCACTACTCTGTGGGTGATAGGGTGTGTGGAATGCAAGGGTCACCCCCAGTGCTGCCCAGATCTCTTTGGTCAGTAATGCAGTGAAGGACGTACCCTGGTCACTTTCTATCACCTCAGGGACTCCATATCTGCAGACAATTTCGGTGAGTAGACGTTTGGCTGTGGTTTTGGCAGTTAGGTTGGCGACAGGGAAAGCTTCTGGCCATCCTGAGAACATGTCCACTATGACTAGTGCATGTTCATACCAGCCACTTTTTGGCATTTGGATATGATCAATTTGGATCCTTTGTAAAGGATAGTGTGGGTTCGCCAGGTGTTTCGGAGGAGCTTTTACCTTTCTTCCTTAATTACATTTGGCACAAATGGTGCAAGAACTGCAGTAATTTTTGGTCAGTGAAGTAATTCCGGATGCTTAAAAATATTTGTAAATCAGAGAGTTCATGAGGTGTTTTGACAGATGAGCTGCTCCATGGGCCCATTGGACCACTGCTGGGTACATGTTCTTGGGTAGGCAGAATTTGAGATTGATGGTATATACCCCATCCTGAAGGGTTGCCCCTTTTTCTTTCCAACTTTGCATTTCTTGTGGGGTAGCAGCTGCTTGTTGTTCTCTCAGAAACCTGAAATCCGTGGGTAGAGTTTGCATAATGTATATAGGAGTTCCTTCAGCGGACACTCTTCTGTCCACTTCCCTTGATTTTCGTGCAGCATCCTTGGCGGCCTGGTCAGCTAAATAGTTGCCATTTGCTTCTTCTGAATTCAATCTTCCATGGGCCTTTACTTTCAGTATGGCCACTTCTTCAGGAAGCAGTAAGGCATCCATCAACAGTTTGATTGCTGCACCATGTTTGACTGGCGTGCCAGTTGCTGTGAGGAAACCTCTGGTTTTCCAGATTAATCCAAAATCATGTGCCACACCCAGGGCATTTCTTGAGTCAGTATAAATATTAGCATGCTTCCCTTCGGACATTTTGCATGCTACTGTGAGGTCTGTTAATTCAGCTTCTTGAGCAGAAATGGACGAGGGAAGTGAAGATGCTTGAAGTACCTGATCTTCTGTAGTAACAGCAAATCCAGTATGGTCCCTTCCCTTCTCGTCCGCAAACCTAGAGCCATCCACAAACAGGGTGAAGTCAGGATCTGGCAGAGCAACTTCATGCACTGTTGGGAGATGTGTTGTCTCCATTTTTTACCTGTTAAAAGCAATCATGAGGAGTATCTGGATCCTGCTCTGTAGGAGGGGTGTCTTCTCTTATCTCTGTGTGATATTGAGGGTAGCTAACTGTTTTGCAATTCACAGTTCTCTTGGTGACTCCCTCCATTGCGAGTTGATCTTGACTTGCAGTGCTCCATGTGTTTGCTAATGGGGCAAGTTCCTTCCATGAGATTTCTGAGGACTTAGTGAAGGAGACGGGAGGAACAGCCACCTCCCAGTGGTGATACATGTGTCTTACTTCCATGGGTAACTCAACCAGGATTACACTGCACTTCAGTGAGTATCATATTTGTAGAGTTACGTTGTCAGGCAGAAGTAAAGTTGTCTGTAGGCAGAGATGTCTTTGAGAGGTAAGGTGATTTGGCTGGACTTGATTGAGAATTGCAGTAATATCATGAGGTGAAAGTGTAAGCTTGTGTCCAAGAACAATGTCATTAGTCTTGTCCAGCAGAGCACTTGCAGCAAAAACAGCTCATAGACAGGATGGTCCTCCTGTGGCCACTGGATCTAACTTGCAGGAAAAGTAACCAATAGGAGGTTGACGTGACCCACGAGACTGAGTTAGGACTCCAGATGCGTGACCCATTCTTTCAGAAACAAAGAGCTTGAAGGGCTTCTGGTAGTTAGGAAGGCCCAATGCAGGGGCTTAGGAGATGGCTCTTTGAAGAGCATA
The DNA here is from genome assembly GCA_933207985.1 of Pelobates cultripes. Lineage (NCBI taxonomy): Eukaryota > Metazoa > Chordata > Amphibia > Anura > Pelobatidae > Pelobates > Pelobates cultripes. The sequence goes on from CAKOES020000135.1 coordinate 2,643, forward strand.
GAAACTGGTAAGAGCTACTGGAGATAGTGAGAAAGGTTCAGTCTTCAGGGTATCATACAGAGGTTGCATGAGTGTAGAGGCCTCAGGAATCCAGGCCCTGTAGTAGGAGATGAGGCCTAGGAAGGCATGAAGAGGTTGGTGAGTTGATGGAGGGCAAATGGCAGTGATTCCCCGAACTCTGTCCCTGGTGAGGTGACGGGTGCCATGGGAAAGACAATGTCCCAAGAAGACCACAGAGGGCCGGCACCATTGTAACTTCTTTTTGGAGGCCTTGCAGCCTTGTTCAGCTAAAAAACTGAGCAAGTCTTCTGAGAGGCGTTCAGCAGTTGGGAAGTCATCTGCACAGAGAAGTAGATCATCCACGTACTGGAGGAGAACCACATCTGGGTGGGACTTCTGCCCTGGCTCCAGAACAGTTGACATAGCCTTTGCAAACTGAGTTGGTGAATTTTGAGCACCTTGAGGCATGACGGTATTGGTCTGGTTCCCCCTTTTCAGTTTTCTTATTTACTGGAAACAGAGGAGTGTTACATTTTGATACACATTTAACAAGAGCACTTTTTGCTAACAGGCTCTCAACCTGTTTGGAGATGGCAAGGGCCTGAGCAGGCTTCAAGGGGTATTGCGGCCTACGTTTGCTCCTTCATACAGTTTCACAATCACAGGAGGAACTTGAAGATGTCCAATATCATCTGGACCTGTGGACCAAAGCTTGTCTGGAACCCTATCGAGGGCACTGGGGGCATCTAGGACCCTTACTTTCTCACGGGGAGACTCCACGTGTAATAGCAGAGGCAAAGAACAGAGAGCTGAGGTATCCTTACGAGAAAGAGGGGTTAACAACTGAACCTGACCATCAGCAGTAAACGATATAGAAGCCTGCAGGCGGGAGAGAACAGGAAGAAGACACAACAAACCGTGTGAGAATGTCTGAGCCCACCCATAAGAACTTGGTTAGTGGATTGTTTCGAGGAGTACCATCTATACCAACACATGAAACATCAATGTTAGACAAGAAAGAAGAGTTAGGCAGGTCTTGTTCTCTGAGAACACCATGGGCTGCGCCTGTGTCAACTAAAAAGGTGGTTGGCTGACCTTCAATGGGTAGGACCACTGATGCTAAAGGCCCCCCTTTATCCCCTGTAGACACTGCCATGGCAGGGGTGTTTGACACAGGTTTGCCAGTTACCTATTGTATAAGATCTAGATGGACCTGGTCAGAGCTAGTGTAGTGGCGGTTGGGTGCTGCAGAGAGATTAGGCTGTTGAGCACGTTGTGTAGGACGGTGATGACTGGGTGCAGGGTGGTCAGCAGGCAGATAACTAACAGAACCATAATTATCAGGGGGACTGTTAACATATCCATGAGGTGCAGGATAATTGGCAGCTGGTGGTGGCGGATAAGTAGCCTGGGGGTAATCTTGTGGAGGATAAGCGGCCTGAGGGTGGTCTTATGGCCTGCCACTGCTGTCTAAGCACCCTGGGATGTGGACAATCTTTCTTGAAGTGGCCAGGTTGATTACAATTAAAACAGGTTTTGTTTTGAGGCCTAGGAGCCTGGTACATGGGTTGTCCCTGTGGTGGTGGCACAGGGTATCCAGCAGGAGCTGGAGCAGGCCTGATTGCAGGATTATGGAAGGAAAACATTAGGAGAGTAGCTGTCCTTGGCTGGGGCAATTGGGCAGACTCCAGGCCTTTAGCAACCAGGAGGAGAGTATCCAAGGGAATAATCCTGTATTCTGGACGGGATAATACTAGGCCTTTCTGTCACATCATGCCTTGTTCTGTGGATCAGTCTGGTGATAGCTTCTGGTATCCAGTACTCTTTTTACATTTCTTGTTTAGTTTTTCTTGGTTTTTCTGTTTTTCTATTCTACGTCTGGTTTTCTTAATGCTGTGTTTTTCTGGGTTCATTCCTGTAATCTGTCCCTGGAATTCCCAATGTCCAGGTTTAAATGTTTGTTTTATGTTGCCACACCCGTTTGTTTCTATCATTCCTTTTGTTTCAGTGTCCTGCAGGCAGCTGCTCAAGTCTTCTGCCCTTTCTTGCAGGTAAGTACTATGTGTGTTTTCTTTAGTTGGTTTAGCTTACATTAGGCAGAGTAGGACCTGCCAGATATGGGGTACATTGGCGTTGTTGGCAGGCTTATGCAATGTATGATCATATAATGTGACTAAATCCCCATGATTTTCATATATAGTGCTTAGTTATTTCTCCTCTTGTTTTGCCTATCATATCTTGTCTTGTTTTAGTTTGTATCCCTAGTCCATGTACAGTCCTGTCCTGTCCTGCCCCTGTACAGTCAATGGTTCCCTTTTGTATTGTGTACATGTTCTGGGTTTAATTTCCTATCCTTCTCTGGTTCTAGGTTCTACTAGTTCTGTCTTGTTTTCATGTTTGGTGCCTGTTCTAGTCTTGCCTTGTTTCTAGTACTGGATACATCTCAGCATATGTCTGCTCTGGCTTCCACTAAGTTGCATCAGGGACTTGGTATGTGGCCGCACAAATGCTGGTGCTCAACACCAGGGGGCGTGCGGTTACCCTGCACCGGTCCCTGTAATCCACTTTCACGCTGAAGACTTCTCATCAGGCACTCAGGGGTCCCGGTTTCCATACCGCCACCCGTGACACTTTCTTTATGGGTTCTTTAAGTCCTGCAACAAAGGCAGCTGACAGCATCTGAGTGTGTGTGCCTTCTTATATGTACTGAAACACAAATCAGAGAAAGGTTGTTTTAACCTGGAATGATATTTCTCCACCGATTCTGTTTTATCTTGTACAGTATCATTAATACAAGTAGCCTTATCAGCTATATATATTTATATATATGTATTTATTTGCGATTATTTGTATTTTATATATAGATATATATAGAATGTCATTCTAAGTGTATTTTGTTACCTATATATTTAAATAACAAAATACACTTAGAATGAAATTACATATGTATATATAATTTGTTTTCATTTAAAAAAATTTTTATTTTTTATTTATTTCATTATTTTATTTATTATTGTAATTATACACACACATATATATCTTCATTCTAAGTGTATTTTAATACTAATATATGTACTTATATTAATATTAAAATACACTACGTATGACGTTACATATATACACACACTTAATTTATTTGAAACATGTTTAATTATAATTTTTTTATACTTCCCACCAGATCCACAGCCAACTATAGGGGGCCAGATTTGCCAGGGTAGGGCTGCCTGGGCTGTCAGGCAGTCCTCCCGAAGATGATTAAATGCCTATTTTTTCATGCTGAAGTCCTTGAGTGCTGGCTTTCTTTTTTCAGACTGTATTTGTGTGCAGCTGAGCACCGGGCCAAGATCTGGAGGAGAGCTGGAGTGCAAAACTCCCATCGTATCGTATTGTATGTGTATATATATATATATATATATATATATATATATATATATATATATATATATTTGTGTAAGGGGCAAATAGCCGTATATGGAGTAAGGTTCCAACATAAGCGCAGGATAGGTTGTGGTGTGCCGAGACCGACGATACGGTAGGCCTGTAAATAAACAGGGCAAAAATGAATAATCAAAGATTTAATACAGTCAACAAATATATACAAATTAACCAGACATTTCCTTAAATGCATTATGGTATTTAATTCCTGGAAGGATTTTGAAGGTAGGAATCTAGGACCGCAACTGGACACCATTTGTTGTGGGTAGGATAGTATGTTATCTCTACTGTTGGTGCGTGTTGACTCGTTTCGGAATGTGGTAGAACCAATAGGTAATGATATATGTGTTTATGTACATGGGATTGTTGAAGACAATGATCTGTCTGAGTGGTCGTGATGGTAGTGGATTCTCTGGCCTGAGAAAGGCATAGAAGGCAGTGTGCATGGCTGGTAATGGCCGACTTGGTAGTATAATTGAATGGTTGTAGATCTAATATGTCCGATAAGGATGGAAAAGTTGGATGGCTATTGGTATCTCTGAGAGGAACATGGGGGAATGGATTCCTGAAAACCTCTGAGTATATTCTTGTCTGGTATGATAGCATGAAGTTATGGTAGTTTTGGCCATAGGTTATCCTGTGTTGTTGAATGCCTGTAAAATATATAAGTAATGGTGTGTGAGATAGTTTTAGTTTAAGGTGGCAAAAAGAAGCAAAACCTAGGAGACCATTGTCGTGTTCCAATGAGATTCTTTAAGCCAGGTGAAAAGCTGTGGTATGCATTCTACGAGTATGGGACGAAAGTGCTAGGTGGGATAGTGCATGCTATGCTGCATGAGTATGTCTAATCCATGATTTTGTCTCTGGAACAAAAGAGTGGCCATGACTGTATGGGCGGCTGTAAGAAGCGTATGATGAACATGCCTTGAATATAAATGTGACAATTGTCGGCATGGATGTATACCCCCGCCTGGTACATGAAAGTAAAAGAAATGTGATAATTGGCCAACCAAGTGGGTTCCCCTGAAATATCGTGATTGTATGGATGATGAGTGGCGTTTGTTGATGATATGACATGTGCTTAGTTGTCGGAGTAACAACGGATTGATGACCCTGACCATGATTTACCCCATGCCACAGCAGCTGCTACAATAGGGTAGATCCCCCAAAGGGGCTGAGGTGGTGGAAAAAATTCCAAACCTGGATGCCATGGCCAACAGCTCCAAAGCCATCGTTCCCGGTAGATCGCTGCCAAACCTGTGGTAGACACCGTGTCTGACCATCTAGTTGGAGAAGTGTCAGACAATCCTGGAAGGAACATGCTTTTACCATGCCAAGTGGTTAAGAAATTCCCCCCCATGTGCAGGTCTGCTGTGGCTGGGGTGTCTAGGGACATCCTCTGATCGTCATGCTGGAAGTGTGGAAAAAAGGAGAAAGTACTCTGAATGTGAAAGCGTGGTCTTATGATTTGCATGGCAAAATTAAGGAACCTGGTAGGGATTGTAGTTCCTTGCGGTTTTAAGTACTAAGCAGGAGGTAGTGATTGATGTAGTTGAGAATGTTCCCTATTTGTCTTGTGGTAACTTGCGTGTATGGATCCCGACTCAAGTCGTATGCCCAGTAATGTGATGATTGTGTCTGGGCCTTCTGTTTCTTATGGGGTACTGGGACGCCCAAGTGGTCAACCAGACTAAGCTGCCATGAGGCTTCTAGTGAAAAATATGTTCTCTTTGATCAACAAGAAGTCTTCTAGATAGTGTATGACTGTAAGACCTCTGGATATGTTATCATAACCAGCACTGAGTATATGTGAATATCGATATCTAATCTGTAGCCCGAAAGTTGAGGGGGGGAAAGGATTGCCCATTTTATGCCATGTAAGTGCCAGTGTGTAGGGTAGATGGTAGCCGTTTACTGCGTTGATGATATTGGTCTTACTTAACCAAGCTTCAACCCATGCTTGAGTGATAGCTATAAAGGTAGGTCAATGGTGTTGTATAGCAAGGAAACTCCTCGGAGGGTATGAGGGAGTTGAGACTTGGGGTAGCATAGGTGTGTGGTGCCAATAAGTCTATGGTTAGTCTTTGTTTAAGGGAAGATTTCCTTGTGACAATACCAATGTGTTTGTGTTTGGTGCCATGCTGTAAATGGTGGAGATTGGAAAACCCAAGTAAAAACCCCTCTGCAAATTTTGGCTATGAGTGTGTTTACAGCCGATGGTTCTGTTGTGCTGACTGTAAGTGAGGGCATGCTATATTCCTTGAAGGTGTATTTTTATAATACCTGTATGGGAGCCCTTTGAAGCTCCAGAGCTTTAGTAAATCTACTACAAGTCTGGAAGGGTGATGAGTCAGTAGTGTTGAAAATGCATTGGTGTGTTCAGATGGTGAGTACGTTTTTTGTAAGTTATATTGGGACACATGGTTTGTCATGTGCCCTGAACCATTTGAACATATATGCAACAGTCTATATGCAATGCAACTACTCATACCAATTGTCTCTGGTAGTTCAGAGGTTCAGAGGTGCTGGTACCTGGAGCCTGAGAGTGCTCATCCATTTGTTTGGGACAAAATCCCTTCTGTATGGGTACCTGCACAAATAAACATCTCTACATATTCCAAATGCCAACACAACCAAGGGATGGTCAGTTCCTGATATACCTGGAATCCCTGGATCTGACCATCACAGATACATCGTCATACATATATATGCCTTGTTTACCCAATGTGCTGGGATCATATGTGCAGGGTTAACGTCTTGTGTGTCATAAGAATTGATTGTACCAGGTAAGCGAGTTTCGGTTGGTGCTGGTTGTACAGTAGCGTGAGGCCCAGCCTTGTGAGGGCTGTGGTGACCGACTCGAGATTGCCAGTCTGTCGTAAATTTTTTTTTACATTTTTGGCTCATGAGTTTATGAGTAAGGCTAGTTGTCACGGGTGGTGGTCCAGTGCCCGGGACCCAGACACTGTCCAGGCGGAGGTGCGTGGACCGGGACCCATGTATGCCTGATGTTCAGAGTAGGAGTCACAGTGTGGATGTGGATTAGCAGGGTCTGGTGCAGGGTAACCGCACGCCCCCTGGTGTTGAGCACCAGCGTTTGTGCAGCCACATACCAGAATCCTGATTCAGCTTATGCGCAGCTCAGGAACTAGGAGCAGGTAATTAAGCAGACCTCCCAGAAGCTGAATAGGGAGGCTCTGCAGCAGGGATGTATCCAGTACTGAAGCAAGGCAAGACTAGGAGAGCAAGGCACCATACAAGAAAACAAGACCAAACTAGGAGAGCAAGGAAATACTAGCGATAGCACCATGCATGAAAACAAGACAAAACTAAGAGAACAAGGCAAGACTAGAGATAAGCACCATGCATGAAAACAAGACAAAACTAGGAGAACCCAGAACCAGAGCAGACAGAAAGCAGAACGTAGAACATGTACACAAGACATGAGGAAAACAAGAACATAACATGGGCATGACTGGACAGGACTGTACATGGACTGGGATTACAAGACAAGAGATACAAGGTAAAACAAGAGGAAACATAGCTAAGCACTAATTATGAAAAGTATGGGGATTTAGTCACATTATATGATCATACATTGCAGAAGCCTGCCAACAACGCCAATGTACCCCATATCTGGCAGGTCCTACAATGCGTAATGTATGCTAAAACAGCCACACTAAACCACAATATAGCACTTACCTGCAAGAAAGGGCAGAGACATGAAACACTGCTGCAGGTCCAAGCTGAAACAAAAGAAAAGTGGAAAACAAACGGGTGTGGCAACATAAAACAAACATTTAAGTGAATCCAAGAGACTGGGAAATCCAGGGACAGAAAATAAGAATGAACTCAGAAACCCAGGAATAAAGAAAACCAGACATAGACCAGAAAACCAGAAAAACCAAGCAAGGACAGCAAAAAGAGTACTGGATACCAGAAGCCATTGCCAGAATGATCCGCAGCGAGGAACAGGATGTGACACTAGCATGGCCTGGGTGTCAACTGAGTTGGTGTTGCTGGGCCTTCCCCTGCCTCCGTGTTGTCTGTTGATGTATGGAGGAGTTTGAATAACTCTGCTTTCCTTGCTGTGGCAGGGTAGGGGATTTGTCGCCTCCTTAGGTCGGTGGTAATGTGTGGGATCGTCCAGGATCTGATTGCTGTTGGACTAGCAACATCTCCTCTGCTTGAAGGTGTATCAATTCTAGCGGGGGTGCTAGGAAGAGGTGATTCTTCACCATCTTTTTGAGAAATACTTAAATAACAATAAAGATTGCAATTATTATTTGTACCCAGGGGTCTTGTACTGGCTTGCTAGCTAAGCCGTAAGGCGAAACGATTAGGCTTGGTGTTTTTTGGTGACTGGTGAGGCCCTGCTAGTTGCCAAGTGGCTTGAGAGGCTCTATCTTTGCGTTGCGCGAGGGGATTTTTTGTGGCCACGGAACGTTGTGGCAGGATGTTGGCCTCTCGGTGACAGTAACCAGAAAATAGGAAGGGGAGTGACAGATGAGGCCCTCTCTATGATACAAAGCGAGGCGGCTAGCTCACGAGTGGCCTGAGGGGTGTATGCCTCCGAGTGTGAGGCGGGGTGTTGGCCTCGCGGGACCACTAACCAAAGTGTAATGCAGAGAAAAAATGGGGTAATACCTATTGGGCCCTAGAACCCTAATTGCCAGTACGCTATTACTATTCCAGGGAAGGTAAGAGATGGATAACTACATGAGCAGGTGTATGTACCTGATAGTATGGTATTGAACCTGACAATCCGTATAGGTTTTTTAGTAGTAATTGTAACCTGAATGGATAAAACCGTATGGCATAGGGAAATACGGCATAGACCAAGCTTATCTTAATACGTACAGTATATGTGAAAAGTAAAGTGCCGTGATGTGTAAATATTAAACATCGTAGCCATACTGGTTAAATATGTATCAATCTTAACCCATTAAGTGCCGTATGTACAAGTGAAAAAGTGGTCTGTCTCCACCTTGTATGTTGTATGTCCCCTGGCTAGGGGGAAGTCTGTTGTGTGAGCAATGTGCTGTGAAAAATGTATGTGAATTATATTGCCAGTTACGTATATATAGATGCGTCTGCTACTGTGTAATAATATGTGTATTGATACCAGATGTTGATATACTACTTGCTATGTGAATTGTTGTATGTCTTATTGAATGGTAGGGGTCAGTGAACATGGTGTTGCAAAATGCAAGTGCACTGGAGATCTGCCGAGTGCCCTATAGGTGGCAGTGTAGTTGGATACTGATTGGTATGTGAAATGTTGTTTGTCTGTTGACCTATAGGGGTCAGTGTTTTGGTGTTTGTAAAACCCCATGGAAATTGTCAATGTACTTGACAGACCTGTAGGTGGCAGTGTTGGTAGAACCACTGTTGGTCTTGATGTGAAATGTAAATTATTGTGAATTAAACCTGAAGTTTAACCCGTGCGGGAGTTTATTTATGGTTTATGGTTATGTTTAAAACAATCTTATGTGTAATTTATATTGGCTGGTAAATTGTATATGACATGTGAAGACAGTTTTGCTGTTGGCCAGTAGGGGTCAGAAATGCTGATTGTATGGTAAAAATAAATACAAAAAAGGTGTAGCGCTACATACAGATTTAAAATCGTCCAAAGTCTGAATGGCTGTCACTCCAAAAAAAGGGCCCACAGTATTGAAATAATAGCCCAGTAATGTAAAATCAAATATTCTATTGTAAGAATATAAATTTAGAGTTCTAATGGCCAATTAGAATCTATAAAAATGCAATACATACAAATATATTAAAAAAGGGGACTTTTATACATCACCTTTATGCCCTTTTTTAATATATTTGTATGTATTGCATTTTTATAGATTCTAATTGGCCATTAGAACTCTAAATTTATATTCTTACAATAAAATATTTGATTTTACATTACTGGGCTATTGGTTCCTGCTATATAGGAGTGTAGTCCTTAACTACACAACGTGCTGGAAAAGAGCCTTAAGAGTGGCTCCATACTTGTGAGTATATACATTTTTTTGTTATCTACATGATACTGGTTTCAAACCATATTGCACCATATGTTCTCTCTGCTTGAGCCCTAGCTACATCGTGGGAAAGGAGTTGCACTAAAGAAGGGGAAAGGTTGCCTTCACGGACCTGAGAGCATTTATCCCTGAGCTTGGTTGATTAGCTCAGAAATATGTGAGTGGTTCTATATAGAGTTATATTAAATATATTGGATTACAGTCTCACATTATGAGAATTTAATTTTATTTTTTTTCAGGACATTATTTCAATACTGTGGCCCCTTTTTTTTGGAGTGACAGCCATTCAGACTTTGGACGATTTTATATCTGTATGTAGCGCTACACCTTTTTTGTATTTGTTTTGTGATTTGTGTATGAGGAAAGATTACACGTGGTGGTATAGCAGCAATTATATGTCCATTTACTTAATACTTTGTTAACTTAATAGAGCGCCAGTATATAGTTTTATCATTTGTATGGTAAAAATACCCTATAATCCAAATGCAAGTTTAACGTGAGATTTTGAGAGTGACCTGTAGGGGTCAGTGTGGTTTATGTGAAACATTGTTCGTGAGCTATGCCCCAGCATTATAGTTGTATGACAGGGAAACGAACAGTGCCCATTCGTCAATATACAATATGTGAACATAATAGCTTAAGAACAGTCATTGTAACAAACCAGTGTTCTGTTCGTGGATTGTAAACGCACGAAATGTGTGTGTAGTACAATAGTAAATGCATGAACTAGTTCTCATTTGGTAGAAAATTGCACGAACCGTGAGCTTGGTATGTCAGGGAAACAAAACAAAACGAACCGTGAGATTCGAAATGCACACACAGAATTGCCTAGTATGTTTAGGCAACTGAAACAGAATGTGTTCCCGTTTTGGAGTATGCTAATGCTCGAAATGAGCCAGTGACAGATATAAACAAGTGAGTTTAAACGAATGATATGCACGAACATGCAATGGTTTTAGAACAGACTTAGAAAAAATGCAGCCGTAAAGTGAGGACCTGACCCGTGCATGGTGCCGTGGGACTGATGCCTGGCGTAACGGGTAGGCCGACTTACGGTTTGTGAGTCACTTGAACACCATCTACGGCGATGGATTGAAGAAAGAAGGTGGTAGGCCAGAAAAGCCTGTGGCTGGATTCCTGACACAGCTCAGCTTAGAAAACCCCATGGAGTAATCAGGTAAAATGGCGTCTGGATGACCCGGAAGTGGAAATCATTCTGATGCTGACCTCAAGCGATATGGAGTCAGGTAAGGGGTGTCCCTTATATAGGGGAGTGAATTAATTTAAGCCGCTCCCACAAATACAGACCAAACAGCCTTAATACATATATACATACCCTATTTTTTTTTTTAAAACAGTGAGCAGCCACAGGCTGCTCACTGTTTACTAGACATGCCCCTAATTTAGGTCTTTCAGCATTTTGGTAGATAACTCCCTAATACCGTGGGAATTAGGGAGTTATCTACTAAGCGGCTACAAGAGAAGTGCCGAAGTCCCGAAATTCCAAAACGCCAAAGTAGCCGAATTTACGAAGTGCCAAAGTTCCGACGTTGCCGAAGTGTTAATGTGCCGAATTGCGAAAGTCCCGAATTTCGGAATGCCGAGCCGAACCAAACCGAAAATTTTCCCCGTGCACATGCCTACCGTGGATAATGCCATACAAGCAATCTTGAGGGCAGGTAAAGCCGCATGGCTTAGTAAGACCGATATTTCCAATGCCTTTAAGTTGTTACCCATTCATCCTTCATTATGGCATGTTCACGGGGTCAAGTGGAGAGAAATATTATTTTGCGACTAGGCTTACTTTCGGGGGCTAAGAGTAGCCCAAAAATATTCGACATGTTTGCTGAGACTCTCTGTTGGCTCCTCCTCAATATCGCTAGGTGCCCCACGGTGATACATTATTTAGACAACTTCTTGTTGGTAGAATGTAGCAACTGCACTCCAATCAGTCTAAAGAGCACTATAGCACTATTTACAACATTAGGCGTACCTCTATCACTGGACAAAACAACTGAACCCACCACCAGACTCGACTTCCTAGGCATCACTTTGGATTCTGACACAATGCAGTCAAGTCTCCCTGAGGACAAGCTCGGCGCATACGCGAAGATATAGTCAGGTTCCTTCAACAGTGTACTTACACTCGTAAGACCTACAATGTTTGTTAGGTTCTTTGAACTTCGCGATGCGCATAATTCCCCAGGGTAGATCGTTTATTTCCAGGTTATTGTGTTTATTACCAGGTCTGCCAGATAATCATATTGGTCACTTAGATCCCCCGGCAATGGCAGACCTAGCCATGTGGAAGGAGTTCTTAGAATATTGGAATGGGTTCTCTATGTTCATCCGTCCAATATCTGACCAATCCCCAGTCTTTTGGACAGATGCAGCCGCCAATACCGGTGTGGCAAAAATAGCCACTTAAGACTATAACTATAAGAATATGTGCCTATCCCTGTTTCAGCTGTGAGAACCAAGTATATTGCTGTATGTTTCTTTCAGGCGAATGAGGGCATTCGTATGCTGGCGGGATGAAAACCCCAGCATTCCTAATGTAGTTTCACGAACGGTGAGTTCCAACACTGTTCGTGAAACAAATAAACTACCGAATGGACGACCACCCACAAGAGGTCGTGTGGTGCCCATTAACCGATTGCAACATTGTTGCAATCGGTAGTTAAAGGCTTCCCTAGGTGGCCGTCGTTCGGCTACCGACCACGCGGCAGTCGGCCATCTTGGTTCCTTTGTTAGCCCACCTGTGTTTTGCCGTCGAGCGCCTGGAACTAAAATCGGCTACTCGACGGCGCGAACACCACTGGACTTCCAGGCCGTTACGGAGCCCCGGGCGTTTGGTAGTTTGTTCCCCTAATACCAATCGGTATTTTAACAGTGTTTTAGAAATAATGTGTATTTCGTGCGGCGTTCGGTTAGTTAGACTGGGAGCTGAGCGGTATTTTCATGAACGGTGCGCTCAAACTCCAGCTATCTACCAAACGTCCATTCGTGTAAATAAAGTGAATATAATGGAAGTTATGTATTTTAATGTAAAATGTAAGTTCTGCTGCACGGAGGGATAATCCACTTAACGGTATATTCTAGTGGGAGTATCCCTCTCGTCCAGCAGTGCATGATGGGAGAAATGTATGTGTTGGTCAGTTCCCCATGTAGTCCCCTACTGTACCACCCCTGGAATGTCAGTAGGGAAACTCGTTGCATGGGGAATCCCATAAATACAGTGACCTGTGATTAAAAGCTCAGTTGACTCCCAGCCTATGTGTCGTCTAGTTCTTGGGAAGGAAGGATTCTTATAACGCTACCGCGATTATTGTATAGAAAAAAGAAAGGAAGGCAGCGCCACTATAAACCACATAAATTAAAAGAGCACAGAATAGGCAGACTAGAATGCAATATATATGATAGATAATAAGCAAATAGAAGTCCAGAATAAATAGTCTGACTGGTAGATGAATCAAACAACGAGGTATATCTTTGTAGAGGTGAATACAGTCTTTTGTAGTGGGGGATTCTTCAGAGTGGTGTAGATGCGTCTTTGTACATCATATGAAATGAGAAAATAACAACTGATGGTATAGTATGTCCCGAAAGGGGTAGAAGCAATAAAAGAGTATATGGTCCTACTCACGTTTTCAAGAGCTATGGACTTAGCTCTAGTGTTGATAACGTACAGTGGTATAATCCCCACTTATGGGATACGTGAGGTCTTAGTATTCTTTCTTGATTAGGGAACCATATGTGGAAATAAAAGCGGGAATAACAATGGTGCTCAAAGTATAAAATGCCAGAGGTGAGAAGATAAAAAACCAAGTGGTTACTCAAATTTAGTTGAACAGACTAACTGTTCAATGAATACAGCTTGAGTGATATAATCCCCACCTAGGATTCTTGGGAGTAATATCCTCACTGGAAAGTAAAAACACTTCTGTGCCAGATAAAAGGATGGTAGTAATAAAAAAGTAAAATAATAATAGTAATAAAAAGTAAGATGGCTAACTCACAGTAAGAAAGTGGCCAAAATACCTTTATTTAAAACAATATAGTTTAAAAAACCACAACGCGTTTCGCCCTTAGGCTTTATCAAGTGGAGATCAGAAAGTACATCCTGTTACATACAGGTTTATATAGGCAGTGAACATATTAGAAAATGGCGCCAAAATGATGTCATAATTTTATTTTTTTTTCTCAAAAGTGCTAAATTTTATATGTGTAAGTGAGTACATACCTATATGTGAAACATGTGATAGTTTAAAATTAAAAACGAGGTTTTAAACTCACAATACCTTACATATTCTATTTAGATACAACAGTCACATGATCGGTGGCCATTTTTTTTTTTTTTCAAAAGTGCTAAACTTTATATGTATCAGTGAATACAAACCTATATTGGAGACATGTGATAGTCTAAAATTTAAATTAAAAACAAGGTTTTATACTCACAATACCTTGCATATTATTTAAATAGAACAGTCACGTATATAAGTCACATTATATAAATATGTACTTCATGCACAAAATAATTATAGAAGATAATAAAATATAAGAAATATATTATAAAAAATTAATTATAAAAAATTATAAAAAATTATTTTATTACAACCATCAGTCAGACTTATGAGGTCATACTTAAAAGATTCCATGTCTCTCTTACGTTTTTTTACCTGGCATCCAGATTTTATTCTAGTCACTTGTGATGTCCAGTCTTTGTACACCATAATCCCCCACGAATTAGGGTGTGAAGCAGTTTTAAATAGATTAAAAACGGATAATAAAATTCCAGAAAAACAAATTAATTTTATCTTAGAAGGGATAAAAATTATTTTAACAAATAACTATTTTTGGTTTTTAGACACTTTTTACATTCAAAGACAAGGCACAGTTATGGGTACTAGGTTTGCACCAAGTTATGCCAATCTTTTTATGGACAATTGGGAGTCTAAAGCAAGAAGAATCCCTCAAAGCAGTGAAACAAAAAGAAAGACTCGAGCTTTTAGAATATAATACGAATAAAAATAAAGACCCACCATCCATTCCGATCATCTTTAACTTTGACAATAAGAATAAAATTGTGAAAAAAACTATTCAAAAACACTGGCACATTTTAAAACAAGACGAAATTTTAAACACACTCATCCCAGATAAACCCCATATCATTTTTAGAGGGGCCCCAAACCTAAAGACAATGCTTACTAAAAATTATACAAAAAAAGCCAATACAAGCAATCCATCATTTTTATCAAATTCTAAAGGTTTTTTCAAATGCAACAGATGCATTGTCTGCAGATCCACTGACCAAAACAGCACATCAAAGACAACACAATTCACCTCAAACAAAACCGGTATTGCATACCCTATCAAAGATTTAATATGTTGCACTACTAAGAATGTTGTATACCTATTGGAGTGCCCATGTGGCCTCCAGTATGTGGGTATGACCACACGATGCTTAAAAATAAGGTTAGCAGAACATTGTAGACATATTATCAAAGGCTACCCTAATCACTCTGTTTCAAAACATTTTATTCAACACAACAAAGACCCTAAATTTTTAAAATGTACTGGGATCCAAAGATGTAAATTACCCTGGAGGGGAGGTGATCTCAAAAAATTACTGGGACAAAAAGAAATGCACTGGGTGTTCCTTTTAAAAACCCTTACCCCCGAAGGTCTTAATGTAGAGTTCGACCTGTTAAATTTTTTAATAATTTTTTATAACTAATTTTTTATAATATATTTCTTATATTTTATTATCTTCTATAATTATTTTGTGCATGAAGTACATATTTATATAATGTGACTTATATACGTGACTGTTCTATTTAAATAATATGCAAGGTATTGTGAGTATAAAACCTTGTTTTTAATTTAAATTTTAGACTATCACATGTCTCCAATATAGGTTTGTATTCACTGATACATATAAAGTTTAGCACTTTTTTGAAAAAAAAAAAAATTATGACATCATTTTGGCGCCATTTTCTAATATTTTCACTGCCTATATAAACCTGTATGTAACAGGATGTACTTTCTGATCTCCACTTGATAAAGCCTAAGGGCGAAACGCGTTGTGGTTTTTTAAACTATATTGTTTTAAATAAAGGTATTTTGGCCACTTTCTTACTGTGAGTTAGCCATCTTACTTTTTATTACTATTATTATTTTACTTTTTTATTACTACCATCCTTTTATCCGGCACAGAAGTGTTTTTACTTTCCAGTGAGGATATTACTCCCAAGAATCCTAGGTGGGGATTATACCACTCAAGCTATATTCATTGAACAGTTAGTCTGTTCAACTAAATGTGAGTAACCACTTGGTTTTTTATCTTCTCACCTCTGGCATTTTATACTTTGAGCACCATTGTTGTTCCCGCTTTTATTTCCACATATGGTTCCCTAATCAAGAAAGAATACTAAGACCTCACGTATCCTATAAGTGGGGATTATACTACTGTACGTTATCAACACTAGAGCTAAGTCCATAGCTCTTGAAAACATCAGTAGGACCATATACTCTTTTATTGCTTCTACCCCTTTCAGGACATACTATACCATCAGTTGTTATTTTCTCATTTCATATGATGTACAAAGACGCATCTACACCACTCTGAAGAATCCCCCACTACAAAAGACTGTATTCACCTCTACAAAGATATACCTCGTTGTTTGATTCATCTACCAGTCAGACTATTTATTCTGGACTTCTATTTGCTTATTATCTATCATATATATTGCGTTCTAGTCTGCCTATTCTGTGCTCTTTTAATTTATGTGGTTTATAGTGGCGCTGCCTTCCTTTCTTTTTTCTGTACCATTTCTGTTGTAAGGCCTGTAAGGGAGCCCTACCTTTTAGCTGTGCTGCCACTTTTTACTTATTTATTATTGTTTCTGTTGTATTTTGTATAGATAGAGAGCGCTGATCCCTTTCTTCTGTTCGGGATTATTGTATGCTGTATTTATTTCCTTGGATTAGTTTATGCTGTTCCTGTTACCCAGCGGAGATACTGTGGATTATACTACCTCTCCGCTACAACCGGGTTTGCAGCAATATAAAAAAAACTCTTGGTTACGAGATTGCTGGCCCTCCTTTCGCGAAACATTGGCCTTATTCGAAATTTACCCGATAGTGGCGGCTGCCTTTACATGGGAAAAAACCTGGTCAGGTATGGCCGTTAAGTGTTACATGGATAACATGGCAGCCTGCGACATAATCAATAAGGGCCGTTCATCTTCATTGGTCATTATGAAGTTAGTTCACAGACTGACATGGTTAGCAGCCACCTTTCAATTCTTTCTATATTGCGAACACATATCCGCCCTTGCCACATGGGTCTATTGAATTTGACATGTGTGTTCAGAGCAAACCCTATTAAAGGGTTACTCAAAGCACCATAACCACGTAAGTTATTTGAAGTGGTCATGGTGCCTTAAGACTGTTTGTCCATTGTTTCGCTATGACTCTGTCAGAATCATAGGGGTGTCATCAGCCAGCCTAATCTCAATTCTTGTTTGAACAAAAAAAACTTTTGCTGCACAGAATGTCAGTCTTTGGCTGAGAGTCATCAGCTAACACTCTTCTAAGACAATGAATGGCTTTTTGCCAAAGCCTGTTCCTGGACCACCAGGGAGCATCGGAGCCTGGCATTAACCCATATTGAAGTATATTTTATAGGGGACCATATTTAAGTCTTTAAAAGCACTGTTTATCTGACCAAAACATTTAGGTAACTAAGAGCTGATTTGCATTCACACCTGACAACACGCACAAGTGCCAGCATCAACAAGCATCATTGTTTTTTACGATTAAATTATGGTATGGCCTTAACAGATAAGAGGATTTCTGATCAAAGACAGCCGCCCCTGCAGGGCCGGCGCTACCATAAGGCGGCACAAGCGGCCGCCTT
The DNA here is from genome assembly GCA_933207985.1 of Pelobates cultripes. Lineage (NCBI taxonomy): Eukaryota > Metazoa > Chordata > Amphibia > Anura > Pelobatidae > Pelobates > Pelobates cultripes. The sequence continues at coordinate 20,034 of CAKOES020000135.1, forward strand.
AGGGCGCACGGACCCGAGGGGCGCAAAAATGTCCGAGTGACTGGCGGGAGCACGGAGATCTCCGCTCCCGCCGGTCAATTTCTGCAGCTATCTGCCCAGCTGGCTGAGAAACGTGCACCCACTGAGGGAAGTGGGCGGAACAGCGAGGAGCGACCGCGGCAACTCTCTTCCTGAGCTACAGGCGGCTGGGATACGTGACATCATATCCCGGCGGCCAACTGCTGTGGAGAGAGGAGGAAAGCTACAACAGTGCAGCGGGACCTCTGTTTTGCAACTATAAGAAACAGTAAGTGTGTGTAAGAGTTAGTGTGTGTGTTAGAGCCAGTGTATGTGTGTGTTAATGTGTGTGTGTTAGAGCCAGTGTGTGTATGTAAGAGTTAGTGTGTGTGTGTGTGTGTGTGTGTAAGAGTTAGTGTGTGTGTGTATGTAAGAGTTAGTGTGTGTGTTAGAGCCAGTGTATGTGTGTGTGTGTGTGTGTGTTAATGTGTGTGTGTTAGAGCCAGTGTGTGTATGTAAGAGTTAGTGTGTGTGTGTGTGTAAGAGTTAGTGTGTGTGTGTGTGTGTGTAAGAGTTAGTGTGTGTGTGTATGTAAGAGTTAGTGTGTGTGTTAGAGCCAGTGTATGTGTGTGTGTGTGTGTTAATGTGTGTGTGTTAGAGCCAGTGTGTGTATGTAAGAGTTAGTGTGTGTGTGTGTGTGTAAGAGTTAGTGTGTGTGTGTGTGTAAGAGTTAGTGTGTGTGTGTGTTAGAGCCAGTGTGTGTATGTAAGAGTTAGTGTGTGTGCGTGTTAAAGCCAGTGTGTGTGTGTGTTAGAGCCGGTGTGTGTGTGTGTTAGAGCCAGTGTGTGTGTAAGAGTTAGTGTGTGTGTGTTTGTTAATGTGTGTGTGTTAGAGCCAGTGTGTGTATGTAAGAGTTAGTGTGTGTGTTAATGTGTGTGTGTGTTAGAGCCAGTGTGTGAATGTAAGAGTTAGTGTGTTTGTGTGTGTTAATGTGTGTGTGCTAGAGCCAGTGTGTGTATGTAAGAGCTAGTGTGTGTGTGTGCGTGTTATAGCCAGTGTGTGTGTGTGTGTAAGAGTTAGTGTGTGTGTGTGTCTATAAACTGTGTGTGTGTAAGAGACTGTGTGAGTGTAAAGCAGTGTGTGTGTGTGTGAGAGACTGTGTGTGTGTTACAGCTAGTGAGTGTGTATAAGCATTGTGTGTAAGAGACTGTTTGTGTGTGTCTGTTAGAGCCGGTGAGTGTGTATAAGCCGTCCAAGTGTGTAAGAGACTGTGTGCGTTAGAGCCAGTGTGTGTGTATTAGCAGTGTGTGTGTGTTATGGTCAGTGTGTGTGTGTGTATGAGCGAGTGAGTGTGTGACGCAAGGGGATAAAGAAAAGTAGGATGAAGACACAAAACACGTAAAAAATAATGCCAGACAGGATACAATATACAAAAAAGGAAAACAAGAGAAAAAGGTGGTAAGATGCAAAGGGGCAAAATAATTGGTAAGAGGGGCAAAAGTGGGAATATTAGACAGACAGGTGAAGATACATTTTGGGGGCAGCAAAATGTGTCTTCGCCTGTGTAGACAGAAGTCCTTGCACCGGCCCTGATGCCCCTACAAACCAAGAGATTTTCTTTACAAAGTAATACACAAAACTAGCTATATTAGGTATAATCTTATTTTCAACTATAAAGAAATTGTAAAACTTTTATTTTAAGGTTAGATTTGTTTCATTTTGAAAATATTCTTGAAAAAAAATTAACTATACAGCACCCATAAAATAGTTATATTGTCTGCAGGGTCTCTTTAAAGTTCAATGATGATCAACGTCACCATAACAATGTGATCTTTAAGGACCATACTCCAAAATGTAATTACCCACTAAATCAGCTATTGCAGACCGCTCCCACAGAGCCAAGCTAAGCCAGGAGATAAGCCAGCTAAGCTAACCAAAAAAAAAAAAAAAAATAAAAAGATTTTTTCACCTATATGTATGCTTTACAAAATAATACACACACAGGTTATATTGCATGAGATCACATTTAATAATGTTACAATTAATGAAAATTTGCCTTTAAGGCTTAGAATGATGAATGTGGCGAATAACATTTGGTGCATAAGGGTTAAGGTTACTGCCATATTTTCTAAATACAATAATGCATTTTACGTTTCCAGATATTAATAATATCTCAGAGGATAGAATATCAGTCTACCACTTGTAATTCTGTTATATGATTGTACAGGAGAGGAATGCCATTGCAAGGTATTGTATATATGGTTTATTCTCTTTATTTATCGTTAGTTATAGACTTATAAAATACAAGTGTAAAGCAGGGTGCTGACATCTTATTAGGGGCGATGGGAAATGACAGCTTTAATGTTCTGTCTCTGGTCAGTAATTTATAACGGTTATTAAATCAAGAATGGGCAAACTACTTGTCTCCCTCTGAGACCAATTTGGCCTGAAATACACCCTGACGCATTTCGATGCACAGTCAATACAAAAATGTGTATGTCTGCCGAAGTGACAGATCAATAACAGCCCTTTTGTTCTAATAATACACAAGTTAAACTATTTAATTCTAGGTGAATGTGTTTCCATACTCGTTAAAAAAAATATTATACATATATAGATATGTGTATATACATACACACAAATATATATACACACACACAATAGATAGGTAGATGATGGATAAATAGATAGTCAGGTATTATCAAAATAAAATGAAACCAGAACACAAAAAGCGTATTACCTGACCTTAGAATGGACGAATTTAACGCTAATATATAGAACAGTACAGAACAGGCCTAGGTCAGGGGGAAAGAGTGTATGTAAAGGTAAGCCAAGCCAGAATCAAGGAACACAGGAGGAAGAATAGTCAAGGAACAAGACGGGGTCAAAATACAATAGAATCAATAAATACAACGTGCTCTCGCATAACCACAAGAGAAACCTTGACAGGGCACTGAGAAAAGATTCAAATAAACTTAAATAGCCCTAGGTGGACAGGATGAGGTTCTCAGCTGAAATGTAATGCTGAAACGTGCATGCATTATCGTTATTAGCGTCAAGAATCAGGGCGGTGACTTTGCAGCCATAAGAGGGCTCCGTTTGAAAGTGGACGGCGTCATTCAGAACGTGGCGATGGGACATGGGACCGAGCAAGGTTGCTCTGGCTTGCACTCAAGCCTCGCCAGAACACGGAGAGAGCCAGGTGGGCACTATGACAGATAGACTAGTAGATAAGAAATATATAACAACCTTCATATCAGTTTAATGAAATGTTTAATTTAGAGAGATTAAATAAGTAGAAATGATACGCCTTGACATAATAGTTTATTACAGTATACAAAATTGTGAATGGTGAGAGCACACTGTATATCTTTACCCTTGTATTACTTAAACCTCCATAGGAATCTAAAAGCAAGAGAAAAGGAACATATAGGGTAATAACGAAGCAACTGTAATGCTTAAAATACCATAATATGGTCAAACTCACATGGTCATGAGCCACTTAAAAAAGCTGGCTCAGACTAACTGCATATCAGCATATGTACAAGAGAACTCCAAGCTCAATTCGCTTTGTGGTCCTTAGTTCAAGCTGTTTCAATCAAATCTGGATGCATGGGTAGGGTTTGGTTGGAGGGTGTACACGGCAGCATACGAGTCACCAAACACAGTTCAGTAACAAGTGGCATTGAAAAGATTTACACTAACAGGGTTATTTAATAAAGCAAAATTTTAAAGCAAATTTCACATTTAAGGTCAAAATTAGCGACTTCTCAAAATCATCTCTGCATTCAGATTGCCTACTTTGGCTTTGAAGTTATAAATTCACTTTGATTTCTCACTGTAGCAAATAACCCTGTAAGTTTTTGTTGTGCTCTCAGCTGAATTCTGGAGCCAACGGGACAGTATGGAAAGGTAGACTGGTTCATCTGGTACACTCTCTGTCTCATTAGAGATTTTGCCTTACTGCTTATAGAAGCAAGGTGAATTGTTAGTGTAGGACTCACATAAGAGGTTTTACCTTAACGTGGCAGGTGAGCTTACACTTTAATCGTCAATATTTATTCTGCATAGGGATTTGAGATAGCGGAGAAGTAATTTTTGTTTTGTTTTTTATTGTAAGTATTAGGGCTGATATGTACTGTGGTCTTTGCCGCTGCCAAGAAGTAGTGGAAATTTGAGCGCAGGGCTTAATTTTGTAAGGTTATATATTGAAATTTTACTTAACTTTCCAGAAATAAGCAACAGTTTGGTCAGTGACTGGGGTGTTCGTATAGGTAGGTTTATTGGTTGAAATGGATACAGAGAGGAGGACAACAGTTGTGAATTTTGACTACTCGAGAAGACTGATCTTTCATTCAGGTACCAAAAAAATGGTGACATTACATATTTCTTTACTTCTTTAGGTCTTTGTCAAGTCAAGGCTTAACAAGGTCAAAAACTGCTGCATCTCCTTTTTATAATACTGTCAAATATTGGATATAAGTATTCATTATATCAGAAACTATGACGGTGGACGTTTACCATTGATGCTTGCTGGATAGTGCCTCTCTGCATATCCAAATATTGAATAAATCACAATATTAAAAATCTAATAGGGTTCCCAGTGAGAGGGAGGTAGTAGCAGAACAGCAAAAAAAATAAAATAAGAAAAGACTTGAGAATCTAGAAGTTTGTCTCGGAAATCTCAGCAGTCTGACACATCAGAGCCAATAATATGGTCAGAGCCAATAATTGTGGTCTCATGGTCAAAGCTGGTGAAAATCCATAACGAAGTAGGTCAATTTTCAAAACATCAAATAAAGGAGCAGGAAGAAATGGTATGAAAACAGAAGGTTTGGAAGAGCAGATGAAGAATTGGGTTGGAGCATAGGGTTACCATACGATGGGTATTTTAAGGGTTGACATGTAGCTTGTGGGGTTAACCAGACATCATGTGGAACACTCGGTGCACTATTACAGACTATATTGTCTGCCCAGTGAAAAACAATCCACAATGCCATGCAGACATGGTAATTATGCAGACAATTTCACATTCCAGAAGTACTTACCGTCTATTAGCAAAACCCCAGCGTCTGTGGAAATGAGCAAAGACTGGCCCCACGAATCGCCACCAATGGCTTCATGGGGGAAGCTATTACAGAAGCACTGGGATTCCCATGGCTGAAAAATGAACACAAGCAGTCTAAATCTGGTGAACAGATCTCGTTTTTATATCGCTACAGTTAAAACAATGATAAGTGATAAGCAGGGCAGCACAGGTGTGCTTCTAAGGAGATCTGTGCCAGAAGAATCCTTTCATGGGAATAGCAGGAATGAGGATAAGAATCAAAAAGGGGCAGTATTAAATTGCTTTAATTGCTTTAATATACTTTCATCAACGGGAAAGAAGTTAGACGGAGATGCTACTTAAAAGGTCACAGACTCTGTCATCTAGGAACCTGTGCTACAAAACGGTTTCCGCAATATTCAGCACACGATTACATCTTATGTTTGTAGAAAGTTAATCTGTTTTTTTAATCATTAAACATTACTTCCTCCAACCCTTCCCACTTCATGTTAGACTCCTCTTTCGTTTCTTGATAATTTAACACTTGTTAAGTGTTTATCTATTACAATTTACCGTATCAGCATAACCAGACTGATGTTACTACTTTACCTTTTAACCTTGTACCTCTAATTACATTGTATAAAATGTTATGGGGTTCTAATGTATATGGTATATTGTTAAAAAAAAATTTCAATCTTGCACATACTATAAAAATATTAAATAATTAAATATTTTTTAAAAGGGTACATGTCATTGTACCTAGAACTTATGCTCCTCTCAAAGAGTATAAAATTCCAAATATATATGTGCTAGCAGGTTTGCTACAAAATGTATAGATTAGGAGAAAAACCTTTAAAAATAGCTCTTTTTTTTACACCTGTCTTTCAATAGTACGGCATAGGCTCCATGCCAAAAGATTGATTGACAGGGAGAGTAGAAGAGACCTCCCACAGTCCTTTCCGCTTGAGCTGGCTAGGGATGGTAGGAATGGTGTGACTGAAGTCACTGCATTCAGATGCTGGCGCCAAAGGAAGCGTGTCGGCGTCACAGAGGAGGCACGGTTCCCCAAGCAGGGCAACTGAAAGAAAACTGCAGGAGGAGAGACGGTGACTGGTGGTGGGTGTTACAAGAGGAATAACACCCACAAAGCTGAGGACGTGGCAGCGGTGGACCAGAGGTAAGGGGAGTCTATATTTCAAAACATTATACTGAATACATCAGAGATTTATTTAATGCACCAATGCACTTTCAAACTACCAAGTGCGACTCCTGGCAGTAATTGTAGGCTGAGAGCGTTGGGGTGGGCTAGCCTGGTGCTCTCAGATTATCACTGCTGTGCAGGCTGGATCAACTTGCACTTGATAACAGGGAGGTATAGTTTCCTATTTTTAGTGCAAGTGAGCCAGGAGAAGCCCTGGGTTTTTGTCACACCACTCCTAAACAGTTTGACATTAGAGTTTCCCTTTAAATAAAGATCATTCTGTTTACCATTAATTTGTTTGTATATTTATATTATCCTGTATGTTGCTAATTGACAGCAAGCCACTTAATTAAGTTAATTAGTAATACAATCAGTAATAATACAGGCATAACTTGCAGAATATGATAAATGCAATTAGAAAGATGATGACAGAACAAAAAAAAAAAACCATACTATGTGCTTAAACTTGCTTTTATTTGTCAGTAGTAAACTTAACCAAAATCATACACTCTATTCGTTTTATACCAATACACAAAAATTAAGAGTAAAGAAGGCCTTGCTATGTTCCACATACCTCTTTCCTACATAATCCTGTTGTGGCCAGACTTGTTGGGGCATCACCTCTCACAATGGTTTTTAACTTCAGAGCCTAAAAAACAAAGGATACTGGTAGCCTGAATTGGTGCAACACAAAAAGCAGTATAATTTATTCTTTAATCTGGTAATGATAGAGAATTTGCAAACAATTTACAAATATTAGACAAAAATAGATCAAACAGGAAGAAACTCCCAACTCAAGCAATTTCCATCTTGGATAATGTAGTCTAAAATTTGCAAACAGTAATTAAATTCTCCACAATTTCCTCTTTAGTGAGTAAACCTGTTTACGCTGTGTTCTAATTTCCAAAAAAGTGCAACAAATTGATTTTAAGAGATTTACAATAGTATACAGAATGCATCACTTATTCCTTCTACTAAGAATCTAATACACCTGGCCTCTTCCTGGTTTTTCACTATCTTCCCTGTTTGACCCTGGTGACTCTAAGACCTCAATTTAATATTTTTGGATAAGGTTTCCAAATGATTAGATATTTTTGGGTTACATTTTAACATTTTGAAAAATATTTAATTATTGTGTTTTTTTATATATATATATATATATATATATATATATATATATATATATATATATATATATGCTATATTTTGTGATATTTTTATATTTTGGGAAAAAAAATCATAATCGTTTCAGTTACTCAGCTCTTGTATCTGGACCATATTCCTGAGAAAAAGAAACCACCGGTCTCCAGATCTCACTACAATTTCTGTTGTGGATGTGATACTAACCTGGCCAATTCGGACAAATTCTGCCTGACGAGCCTCTTCTTTTTTCCTGGCTGATTTTGGTGATTCTGGAAGAACATCACTGAAGGACCGCCTATTGAGCATGTTCTAAAACAACACAAGAAATGCTTTAAATTCTGATTTGTATATAACTTGTATTCTAAGTTGACCTTGATTTTTAATGAAACTAAACCCCTTAAAAAGAACTTCCATGGAAAGCATACTTGCAAACTCTCCCCACTAGATGGCAATGCAGTGTAGGCTGGCAGATAATGGACTATTTGGTGAGATTACAGGAGACACAAGGACAATTGTCCACAAAGTTTTAACCATTAGCCTTGTTACTCAGGATAATCTACATTCCTCAGGAGATGGAACAATCATTGCGTCCTCAATTTGAGGAGCAAAGCTTCCTTGTAACCCTCATGATGGATTCAATTTAGTAGGACCTCAGCTTGAAAAAGAGATTTAAGCACAATTTAACTTGGAAAAGTCACCAGTACATTCCGTTTTGGTCATATGAGAATCCACAGATGGTGGAATGCTTTCATGTCCGAGATTTATTCATGGTGAATAAATCACAAAATCACAAGTCTTCCTCCTTTTTATCATGAGTATATTACTGACCAGTTTGGAATTGTGTAAATAACCTCATGTGTTTACAGGAGAAGATTCTCGATGTGGAAAGTTAAATGATTTGAGCACAATTCAGTATTCACACTTCTTATTTTACTATAGCCTCATTGAGCTTGTTCCTGCTATAGTGGAGTCTGATATGCTCTAGCAAATCGTTTACCAAATTAAATAATGTTTAATTTCAGATGCAAAAAAAAAAAAAAAATGTAATCAAAACTCTCAAACTTGTTGGGACACAATCTAGAACAAGTTATCTGCTCTAAATTACAATACTAACACTTCTGAGGACAAGATTGAATTAAATATAATTTAGCGTCAGCTTCTGTTCTTACCAACATTCATATATAAGCAATTTTATTAAAAAAAACACAGTTTGCTAAAATGATAATGGTAAGAACTCCTAATTACTCTGCTAATGATCAGCCAACAGAGAAAATAAATTGTGTTTGCATGCGGAAAATAAATAATTCTACGTTTGGGCTAGCACGACAGCAGGATATCATCAGGCTGTACTTAGTAATGTTGCACATTTGGCACAAGAGCTGGTACTCATCAAGACTTTCTGCTGACATGTAAAGAGCTGTTTGTGACTAGTTGTTACATAGTGTGTGTAAAGGAGGCTGTTTTTGATGTATTGTATGTATGTGTAGAAGGGACTCTTTTTTGTGTATTGTACGTGAGTAGAGATGGCTGTTTGTGCTGTAGTGTGTGTGAGTGAGAAGAGGTATTCAAAAAGATGTTTATTCTCAACAAGCGATAGAGGTGATTGCTCCCTGGTACCCTGGCAAAAGGAGGCCCTAGGTTGGTCAGGCAGTTCTCCCCAGCAGCTTGCGGAGTGCACTCGTGAAGGTGGACCTTAAATACCACATAATCTTCTACAATGCTGAGATCTAAATCAGCAGATGTTTAAGGTGTTAAAAAAAAGACATAAAACACTTTTTTCTTCTAACCATAAAATATAATGTTGTATAAAGCGCTCTATATATTTTTTTATCCTATATTTTACGTATTTCTATTTTTCCCCCCATTTGCGGTGGAAGTTTCCCTTCAAGTCATTAGCAATGCAAGAAACACTTGTAGCATTTGAATTCACAAGACACTATGTAATGAACTCTCCAGTCTTTCGTAAACGAAGGTGTTAATTGCTATGCAAATTTGTTCTTGTTCTCCGAGAGATAACCCCATGTACATCTTTAAATTGAGAGAATAGGTTTTTTTTGTACATTTTATAACAATATTAGCATATGGATGTATTGGACTGGAATCTAGAACGTTGGCAGGCTGGTCGGCTCCGAACAGATGTTGCATATAAATAGATGATCCGCCAGATTCTACAGTTGGCTACACTGAAGCTGAATATTTCACAACAACTAACGAAAAACATAATAAATCAGGATTACCTTATGTAAATCAGGCATGAGATCCTGATAGAGCGATCTTATGAGCATATCCAGAGTTCGCTGTCTTTTCTGGGCAAAGGTTGGCGTCTCCAGAGTGGCTTTCTCACCATTTATTACTAGGACATAAAAAATTCGGGATATATTTAGGAAGTGTTACGTAGTACTGCGGCCAATAGAAAATTAATGCACGTGTGTATATTTTTATACATGTAGTTCTAAGAAACACATACTGTGCTTTAAAACGGACACTGTTCTATAGACGAGGTATATAAAGTGTATTACATTTTATATACACAAGACACAGCAAATATGGAGGCATTGGATATAAGGGCCCTGCCATCTAAATAGTTATTATAGCATAAATATAGGCAAATGAAACTGCTGAATGCAAGCAAATATACAGATTAAGAGGAATTTAAAAGGAAGATAACTTTAGCTGGATGGATGGGTGAGTGAGCGCATGGAGGGTGGCTGGATTGGGTTATTGAATGGATGACGGATGGAGTGATGGGTGGGTGGTTAGGTGTATTGGAGGATGGATGTGTGGCTTTGTGTATATATGGTTGGATGGACATGTGATTGTGTGCATGTAAAATTGGTTGGCTGAATGGTAGGATGAGTGATTGGGAAAATGAAAGATTGGTTGGCTGTGTAATTTGGAGAATGGACGATTGGATGGCTGAATGGATGCATGTGTGATTGGGAGAATGGACGATTCGATGGCTGAATGGATGTATGTGTGATTGGGAGAATGGACGATTCGATGGCTGAATGGATATATGTGTGATTGGGAGAATGGACGATTGGATGGCTGAATGGATGTATGTGTGATTGGGAGAATGGACGATTGGATGGCTAAATGGATGGATGTGTGATTGGGAGAATGGACGATTGGATGGCTGAATGGATGTATGTGTGATTGGGAGAATGGACGATTGGATGGCTGAATGGATGTATGTGTGATTGGGAGAATGGACGATTGGATGGTTGAAGGATGTATGTGTGATAGGGAGAATGGAAGATTGGATGGCTGAATGGATGTATGTGTGATTGGGAAAATGAAAGATTGGTTGGCTGTGTAATTGGGAGAATGGACGATTGGATGGCTGGATGTATGTGTGATTGGGAGAATGGACGATTGAATGGTTGAATGGATGTATGTGTGATTGGGAGAATGGACGATTGGATGGCTGAATGGATGTATGTGTGATTGGGAGAATGGACGATTGGATGGCTGAATGGATGTTTGTGTGATTGGGAGAATGGACAATTGGATGGCTGAATAGATGTATGTGTGATTGGGAGAATTGACAATTGAATGGTTGAATGGATGTATGTGTGATTGGGAGAATGGACGATTGGATGGCTGAATGGATGTATGTGTGATTGGGAGAATGGACGATTGGATGGCTGAATGGATGTTTGTGTGATTGGGAGAATGGACAATTGGATGGCTGAATAGATGTATGTGTGATTGGGAGAATTGACAATTGGATGGCTGAATGGATGGATGTGTGATTGGGAGAATGGACGATTCGATCGCTGAATGGATGGATGTGTGATTGGGAGAATGGACGATTGGATGGCTGAATGGATGGATGTGTGATTGGGAGAATGGACGATTGGATGGCTGAATGGATGTATGTGTGATTGGGAGAATGGACGATTGGATGGTTGAAGGATGTATGTGTGATAGGGAGAATGGAAGATTGGATGGCTGAATGGATGTATGTGTGATTGGGAGAATGGAAGATTGGATGGCTGAGTAGATGTATTTGTGATTGGGAGAATGGACAATTGGATGGCTGAATAGATGTATGTGTGATTGGGAGAATGGACGATTGGATGTATGTGTGATTGGGAGAATGGAGGATTGGATGGCTGAATGGATGGATGTGTGATTGGGAGAATGGACGATTGGATGGCTGAATGGATGGATGTGTGATTGAGAGAATGGACAATTGGATGGCTGAATGGATGGCTGTGTGATTGGGAGAATGGACAATTGGATGGCTGAATGGATGGATGTGTGATTGGGAGAATGGACGATTGGATGGCTGAATGGATGGATGTGTGATTGGGTGCATGGAAGATTGGATGGATGGATGAATGTGTGATTGGGTGCATGGGAGGTTGCATGGATTTATGGGTGTGTGGTTAGATGCATTGGAGGGATGTGGTTTGGATGTGTGGATAAATAGGTGGTTTTCTGTTTGGGAGGGTACATGGATGGATATTAGGGTAGGTGGGATATATTCCTGGGTAGGTGGATTGACATACAAACAGAAAATAATATTGATAAACGTTTGATGGAATGTAATAATTATAACGTCCAGGTCATACACTCTCTACAGCAGATGTTCCAATTCTGCTAACCTACTAAGTACACAAAATATTACTACACTCTGCGCTTTGTATCACCGGTGCTAAATACCACACTGCACAGCACACTCTAATGAGAAGTCTAGCACCATAATAACCACTACAGTTTATTGTATAGATAGAACAAACCAATGGCTAAGAATAAAGAAAATCAGTATTAACCATTTCTTTGTCAGTGTGTCCAGAAGGCATTACTTTGCCGTTAAAATGTTACGCATCCCAGTAGTCCGATATCTATCAAATATCTCTAAGTGCCCATGTGTGTCTGTCCTTCCATAAGCGGTACTTTATAGCATACCTCGTAATTCTATAAAGTAATATTCAGTTCTGTATTCAACTAAACTGCTACTAAATACCAATAATGATTGGTCATACAGCATTCCGCGATAAATGACACAGTCCTAGCATTTTCATATATCTCAGACATGTCTACAGAGATAATGTTTCTATTAATCCTTCAATGCCAGGGCAGACAGTCCTTTGCAATTAAGTTTTTTATTCTATCACATATGGCAGACAAAGGGTTAAATGAAGAAAACAACATGATCTATTAATATTTTTTTCAAATATATGGATATAGACTAAAAACATCCATCCGAACACAGAAAGCCGAACAAAAGCGGTTTAAGCTGCCCTGAACCTCTTGACGTCTTTGGGAAGCCCTCTCACTAGTGGTGCATTAATTCCGCCCCAGGCAATGGTACGGTCAGAAAAAAAAACGAAAAAAAAACAACAACACAAACTCACGTTTAACTAGAAGAAAATCCCTGAATTCTTGGTGATCTGTAAAGACAGGAGGGGATGGGAGGGGAGGTCCGAAGAGAGGCACGCTTTCTTCTGAAAATATTTTTAGCCTGTTGGCCAAATATAGATTAAACACAATAGAAAAAAAAACATATTAGATTTTTACAGCAGTTTAAACCATCTGGTTCAGCAGTGACCTATTTCTTTCTTTTTCCAAACACACTTTTTAACAGCCACAGTTATGGAGCTGAAAATCATAGAGCGACAGATGAAAAAGTCTGTATTGAATACATTATTAATTAACCCCTTCCCAGTACTATATGCATCATAATTAACCCCTTCACTCCAAGCATGTTCAGAGAATGAATTGTGCCCATTCCACACTCTACATAACACTTGGTATGTCTAACTTCAAGGCTGCATTCTAGCAGCAAAGGAGAGGGGGAGTAACATTCGGCTGGAATTTTTAGAACTCTATATTCCCAGACATCCCACCAAGTTTCTTACAAACAGCAAAAAGCAGGTAATTTGACAATCTTCATTAACCTATTTTTGTTACACCTACTCTAAGTGACAACATTTTTACCGCTTTATCCATGCAAGTAGATGCATAGCATATCTCAAACATTTTTATCCTCTCGGTAGAAATATTTTTGCAGTTTTGTCTATTTATATCTGCTGTGTACCTCGTGTGTTAAAAAATGCCTTGTTATTTGTTTGGTTTAGAAAAAGAAAAAACGTGGTAATGAAGAGGTTTATCATTTTTTGTGAGCTAAGAATTACTTAAATCTCTCCAGGAGCTTGCTTACCTGTAACTGTCATTCTGCTTATTGTATCTCACTAAGGCAAAAATATCTGCAATCAGGTTTAAGGAAATAGAAACAGAAAAGATCTACAGAACAGAAAAATAAAAACTCATAGAGTAGTAAAGCCAAAATACATCAAATCCCTGCTAGTTTGATTACACTCACAGGCATAAATTGATAGCAGGCATATCTCAATAATGGAGCACTGGATAGAAGGGAATCCTCAGTACGAACTCATGGACATGTAGGAGAGAAAATAGACCGCAAATAAGTGTAGATTATAAATAATATTAACCCTGCACTGTAATCAGTTACACTTACAAGTTAATAATGATATAAAAGCATATCATAAAGTATCCTCCACAGCCATCCTCCTTCAATTGATGATGAATAAACAAAATAGGGGGAATACTGTGACTAAAAAATATTTATTAAATAAAACAATAAACAAACTGTTATAAGTAAGCGGACTAAAAGTTCTCTCTACAAACATCCAACCCTACGCGTTTCGTCCTCTATATACCGGACTTCCTCAGGGGTATCAGGATCTCCCGTGCAGCATCAACCTTTCTTTTCGGCGTGGTTTTAGGAAAGTCCACTGGTCATTTGGTAACTTAAGAGCTCGCTGTAGTGGTTATGGTGTCAAAAGTGCCATGGCGACTCCCATTGTAAGGAGTCAAATTTTTTTAGGATGGTGGACAACTTACACCTCCACTACTGGCTACTGAGAGCCAGAAACTTCTAAGCAGGTAAGCTTCTTCATTGGCTCATCTACCCTAAGACCACACAATACATGGCTAGATCATTGGTTAAGTGCGTCAGCTGATCACTCTCAGCCAATGAGCTAAAACCTGCACTGCAGGGCTTAGTTTAGGCAGAGAGCTTCCGACTCTCCATCATCAGTGGGGAAAAAAGAAAAGAAAAGAAAACAGCATATTTTAAACCCCAGTGTTCTGTTAAGAACCATTGAAAATGTGCCATTTTTGCTGTGCTTTATTTAGCACACCTACACATTTTATATATATTTTCAGTGGCTATGAATGCATTCACAGAATATTTTTTATTTATCAAAAACATGTAATTAAATAGAAATAGAAAGGTTTTTTTCGAAATGATGTTTTCTATAACACCATGTGTTATAGAATTAACGCACAGAGGGAGGACAACACCAAAAACACGTCTCTTTAGACCACTGGTGAGAAGAAGAGGATGCGTGGGGTTAGCGAGACCCTGGGTCCATTTAGTGTTTAGAATCCTTTAGTTAAACATTTTCCACTATGTTATTTACATGCTTCCAATTTAGTAGGTAAAAGGATACGTGTAAAATGAGAGCGTATCATGGATGGTTTAAAAGATGGCGATGATTCTTCCCCTTCCTGAAACACTATTGTGACAATGTCATTACCAATGTGACGTTTCCTTTCTACCTGAAAAAGAGGGGAGATCATTCGAGGGTGCAATTACCATCGTAATACAATCAACGTTACAGAAAATTAATGTGTGTTACCCAAATTCCCAATGTACCATGCCATTCATC
>CAKOES020000135.1:35227-48231 GCA_933207985.1 Pelobates cultripes
ATGGCACATTTTTAATGGTTCTTAACAGAACACTGGGGTTTAAAATATGCTGTTTTCTTTTCTTTTCTTTTTTCCCCACTGATGATGGAGAGTCTGAAGCTCTCTGCCTAAACTAAGCCCTGCAGTGCAGGTTTTAGCTCATTGGCTGAGAGTGATCAGCTGACGCACTTAACCAATGATCTAGCCATGTATTGTGTGGTCTTAGCGTAGATGAGCCAATGAAGAAGCTTACCTGCTTAGAAGTTTCTGGCTCTCAGTAGCCAGTAGTGGAGGTGTAAGTTGTCAACCATCCTAAAAAAGTTTGACTCCTTACAATGGGAGTCGCCATGGCACTTTTGACACCATAACCACTACAGCGAGCTCTTAAGTTACCAAATGACTTACTCAGACCAGTGGGCTTTCCTTAAACCTGATTGCAGATATTTTTGCCTTAGTGAGATACAATAAGCAGAATGACAGTTACAGGTAAGCAAGCTCCTGGAGAGATTTAAGTAATTCTTAGCTCACAAAAAATGATAAACCTCTTCATTACCACGTTTTTTCTTTTTCTAAACCAAACAAATAACAAGGCATTTTTTAACACACGAGGTACACAGCAGATATAAATAGACAAAACTGCAAAAATATTTCTACCGAGAGGATAAAAATTTTTGAGATATGCTATGCATCTACTTGCATGGATAAAGCGGTAAAAATGTTGTCACTTAGAGTAGGTGTAACAAAAATAGGTTAATGAAGATTGTCAAATTACCTGCTTTTTGCTGTTTGTAAGAAACTTGGTGGGATGTCTGGGAATATAGAGTTCTAAAAATTCCAGCCGAATGTTACTCCCCCTCTCCTTTGCTGCTAGAATGCAGCCTTGAAGTTAGACATACCAAGTGTTATGTAGAGTGTGGAATGGGCACAATTCATTCTCTGAACATGCTTGGAGTGAAGGGGTTAATTATGATGCATATAGTACTGGGAAGGGGTTAATTAATAATGTATTCAATACAGACTTTTTCATCTGTCGCTCTATGATTTTCAGCTCCATAACTGTGGCTGTTAAAAAGTGTGTTTGGAAAAAGAAAGAAATAGGTCACTGCTGAACCAGATGGTTTAAACTGCTGTAAAAATCTAATATGTTTTTTTTTCTATTGTGTTTAATCTATATTTGGCCAACAGGCTAAAAATATTTTCAGAAGAAAGCGTGCCTCTCTTCGGACCTCCCCTCCCATCCCCTCCTGTCTTTACAGATCACCAAGAATTCAGGGATTTTCTTCTAGTTAAACGTGAGTTTGTGTTGTTTTTTTTTTCCGTTTTTTTTTCTGACCGTACCATTGCCTGGGGCGGAATTAATGCACCACTAGTGAGAGGGCTTCCCAAAGACGTCAAGAGGTTCAGGGCAGCTTAAACCGCTTTTGTTCGGCTTTCTATGTTCGGATGGATGTTTTTAGTCTATATCCATATATTTGAAAAAAATATTAATAGATCATGTTGTTTTCTTCATTTAACCCTTTGTCTGCCATATGTGATAGAATAAAAAACTTAATTGCAAAGGACTGTCTGCCCTGGCATTGAAGGATTAATAGAAACATTATCTCTGTAGACATGTCTGAGATATATGAAAATGCTAGGACTGTGTCATTTATCGCGGAATGCTGTATGACCAATCATTATTGGTATTTAGTAGCAGTTTAGTTGAATACAGAACTGAATGTTACTTTATAGAATTACGAGGTATGCTATAAAGTACCGCTTATGGAAGGACAGACACACATGGGCACTTAGAGATATTTGATAGATATCGGACTACTGGGATGCGTAACATTTTAACGGCAAAGTAATGCCTTCTGGACACACTGACAAAGAAATGGTTAATACTGATTTTCTTTATTCTTAGCCATTGGTTTGTTCTATCTATACAATAAACTGTAGTGGTTATTATGGTGCTAGACTTCTCATTAGAGTGTGCTGTGCAGTGTGGTATTTAGCACCGGTGATACAAAGCGCAGAGTGTAGTAATATTTTGTGTACTTAGTAGGTTAGCAGAATTGGAACATCTGCTGTAGAGAGTGTATGACCTGGACGTTATAATTATTACATTCCATCAAACGTTTATCAATATTATTTTCTGTTTGTATGTCAATCCACCTACCCAGGAATATATCCCACCTACCCTAATATCCATCCATGTACCCTCCCAAACAGAAAACCACCTATTTATCCACACATCCAAACCACATCCCTCCAATGCATCTAACCACACACCCATAAATCCATGCAACCTCCCATGCACCCAATCACACATTCATCCATCCATCCAATCTTCCATGCACCCAATCACACATCCATCCATTCAGCCATCCAATCGTCCATTCTCCCAATCACACATCCATCCATTCAGCCATCCAATTGTCCATTCTCCCAATCACACAGCCATCCATTCAGCCATCCAATTGTCCATTCTCTCAATCACACATCCATCCATTCAGCCATCCAATCGTCCATTCTCCCAATCACACATCCATCCATTCAGCCATCCAATCCTCCATTCTCCCAATCACACATACATCCAATCGTCCATTCTCCCAATCACACATACATCTATTCAGCCATCCAATTGTCCATTCTCCCAATCACAAATACATCTACTCAGCCATCCAATCTTCCATTCTCCCAATCACACATACATCCATTCAGCCATCCAATCTTCCATTCTCCCTATCACACATACATCCTTCAACCATCCAATCGTCCATTCTCCCAATCACACATACATCCATTCAGCCATCCAATCGTCCATTCTCCCAATCACACATACATCCATTCAGCCATCCAATCGTCCATTCTCCCAATCACACATCCATCCATTCAGCGATCGAATCGTCCATTCTCCCAATCACACATCCATCAATTCAGCCATCCAATTGTCAATTCTCCCAATCACACATACATCTATTCAGCCATCCAATTGTCCATTCTCCCAATCACACAAATAATCCATTCAGCCATCCAATCGTCCATTCTCCCAATCACACATACATCCATTCAGCCATCCAATCGTCCATTCTCCCAATCACACATACATCCATTCAGCCATCCAATCGTCCATTCTCCCAATTACACAGCCAACCAATCTTTCATTTTCCCAATCACACATACATCCATTCAGCCATCCAATCTTCCATTCTCCCTATCACACATACATCCTTCAACCATCCAATCGTCCATTCTCCCAATCACACATACATCCATTCAGCCATCCAATCGTCCATTCTCCCAATCACACATACATCCATTCAGCCATCCAATCGTCCATTCTCCCAATTACACAGCCAACGAATCTTTCATTTTCCCAATCACACATACATCCATTCAGCCATCCAATCTTCCATTCTCCCTATCACACATACATCCTTCAACCATCCAATCGTCCATTCTCCCAATCACACATACATCCATTCAGCCATCCAATCGTCCATTCTCCCAATCACACATACATCCATTCAGCCATCCAATCGTCCATTCTCCCAATCACACATCCATCCATTTAGCCATCCAATCGTCCATTCTCCCAATCACACATACATCCATTCAGCCATCCAATCGTCCATTCTCCCAATCACACATATATCCATTCAGCCATCGAATCGTCCATTCTCCCAATCACACATACATCCATTCAGCCATCGAATCGTCCATTCTCCCAATCACACATGCATCCATTCAGCCATCCAATCGTCCATTCTCCAAATTACACAGCCAACCAATCTTTCATTTTCCCAATCACTCATCCTACCATTCAGCCAACCAATTTTACATGCACACAATCACATGTCCATCCAACCATATATACACAAAGCCACACATCCATCCTCCAATACACCTAACCACCCACCCATCACTCCATCCGTCATCCATTCAATAACCCAATCCAGCCACCCTCCATGCGCTCACTCACCCATCCATCCAGCTAAAGTTATCTTCCTTTTAAATTCCTCTTAATCTGTATATTTGCTTGCATTCAGCAGTTTCATTTGCCTATATTTATGCTATAATAACTATTTAGATGGCAGGGCCCTTATATCCAATGCCTCCATATTTGCTGTGTCTTGTGTATATAAAATGTAATACACTTTATATACCTCGTCTATAGAACAGTGTCCGTTTTAAAGCACAGTATGTGTTTCTTAGAACTACATGTATAAAAATATACACACGTGCATTAATTTTCTATTGGCCGCAGTACTACGTAACACTTCCTAAATATATCCCGAATTTTTTATGTCCTAGTAATAAATGGTGAGAAAGCCACTCTGGAGACGCCAACCTTTGCCCAGAAAAGACAGCGAACTCTGGATATGCTCATAAGATCGCTCTATCAGGATCTCATGCCTGATTTACATAAGGTAATCCTGATTTATTATGTTTTCCGTTAGTTGTTGTGAAATATTCAGCTTCAGTGTAGCCAACTGTAGAATCAGGCGGATCATCTATTTATATGCAACATCTGTTCGGAGCCGACCAGCCTGCCAACGTTCTAGATTCCAGTCCAATACATCCATATGCTAATATTGTTATAAAATGTACAAAAAAAACCTATTCTCTCAATTTAAAGATGTACATGGGGTTATCTCTCGGAGAACAAGAACAAATTTGCATAGCAATTAACACCTTCGTTTACGAAAGACTGGAGAGTTCATTACATAGTGTCTTGTGAATTCAAATGCTACAAGTGTTTCTTGCATTGCTAATGACTTGAAGGGAAACTTGCACCGCAAATGGGGGGAAAAATAGAAATACGTAAAATATAGGATAAAAAAATATATAGAGCGCTTTATACAACATTATATTTTATGGTTAGAAGAAAAAAGTGTTTTATGTCTTTTTTTTAACACCTTAAACATCTGCTGATTTAGATCTCAGCATTGTAGAAGATTATGTGGTATTTAAGGTCCACCTTCACGAGTGCACTCCGCAAGCTGCTGGGGAGAACTGCCTGACCAACCTAGGGCCTCCTTTTGCCAGGGTACCAGGGAGCAATCACCTCTATCGCTTGTTGAGAATAAACATCTTTTTGAATACCTCTTCTCACTCACACACATTACAGCACAAACAGCCATCTCTACTCACGTACAATACACAAAAAAGAGTCCCTTCTACACATACATACAATACATCAAAAACAGCCTCCTTTACACACACTATGTAACAACTAGTCACAAACAGCTCTTTACATGTCAGCAGAAAGTCTTGATGAGTACCAGCTCTTGTGCCAAATGTGCAACATTACTAAGTACAGCCTGATGATATCCTGCTGTCGTGCTAGCCCAAACGTAGAATTATTTATTTTCCGCATGCAAACACAATTTATTTTCTCTGTTGGCTGATCATTAACAGAGTAATTAGGAGTTCTTACCATTATCATTTTAGCAAACTGTGTTTTTTTTAATAAAATTGCTTATATATGAATGTTGGTAAGAACAGAAGCTGACGCTAAATTATATTTAATTCAATCTTGTCCTCAGAAGTGTTAGTATTGTAATTTAGAGCAGATAACTTGTTCTAGATTGTGTCCCAACAAGTTTGAGAGTTTTGATTACATTTTTTTTTTTTTTGCATCTGAAATTAAACATTATTTAAAGGAAATTTGGTAAACGATTTGCTAGAGCATATCAGACTCCACTATAGCAGGAACAAGCTCAATGAGGCTATAGTAAAATAAGAAGTGTGAATACTGAATTGTGCTCAAATCATTTAACTTTCCACATCGAGAATCTTCTCCTGTAAACACATGAGGTTATTTACACAATTCCAAACTGGTCAGTAATATACTCATGATAAAAAGGAGGAAGACTTGTGATTTATTCACCATGAATAAATCTCGGACATGAAAGCATTCCACCATCTGTGGATTCTCATATGACCAAAACGGAATGTACTGGTGACTTTTCCAAGTTAAATTGTGCTTAAATCTCTTTTTCAAGCTGAGGTCCTACTAAATTGAATCCATCATGAGGGTTACAAGGAAGCTTTGCTCCTCAAATTGAGGACGCAATGATTGTTCCATCTCCTGAGGAATGTAGATTATCCTGAGTAACAAGGCTAATGGTTAAAACTTTGTGGACAATTGTCCTTGTGTCTCCTGTAATCTCACCAAATAGTCCATTATCTGCCAGCCTACACTGCATTGCCATCTAGTGGGGAGAGTTTGCAAGTATGCTTTCCAGGGAAGTTCTTTTTAAGGGGTTTAGTTTCATTAAAAATCAAGGTCAACTTAGAATACAAGTTATATACAAATCAGAATTTAAAGCATTTCTTGTGTTGTTTTAGAACATGCTCAATAGGCGGTCCTTCAGTGATGTTCTTCCAGAATCACCAAAATCAGCCAGGAAAAAAGAAGAGGCTCGTCAGGCAGAATTTGTCCGTATTGGCCAGGTTAGTATCACGTCCACAACAGAAATTGTAGTGAGATCTGGAGACCGGTGGTTTCTTTTTCTCAGGAATATGGTCCAGATACAAGAGCTGAGTAACTGAAACGATTATGATTTTTTTTCCCAAAATATAAAAATATCACAAAATATAGCATATATATATATATAAAAAAACAACACAATAATTAAATATTTTTCAAAATGTTAAAATGTAACCCAAAAATATCTAATCATTTGGAAACCTTATCCAAAAATATTAAATCGAGGTCTTAGAGTCACCAGGGTCAAACAGGGAAGATAGTGAAAAACCAGGAAGAGGCCAGGTGTATTAGAT
Organism: Pelobates cultripes; assembly: GCA_933207985.1. Taxonomy (NCBI): domain Eukaryota; kingdom Metazoa; phylum Chordata; class Amphibia; order Anura; family Pelobatidae; genus Pelobates; species Pelobates cultripes. Next base: position 41,978 of record CAKOES020000135.1, read on the forward strand.
TCTTAGTAGAAGGAATAAGTGATGCATTCTGTATACTATTGTAAATCTCTTAAAATCAATTTGTTGCACTTTTTTGGAAATTAGAACACAGCGTAAACAGGTTTACTCACTAAAGAGGAAATTCTGGAGAATTTAATTACTGTTTGCAAATTTTAGACTTCATTATCCAAGACGGAAATGGCTTGAGTTGGGAGTTTCTTCCGGTTTGATCTATTTTTGTCTAATATTTGTGAATTGTTTGCAAATTCTCTATCATTGCCAGATTAAAGAATAAATTATACTGCTTTTTGTGTTGCACCAATTCAGGCTACCAGTATCCTTTGTTTTTTAGGCTCTGAAGTTAAAAACCATTGTGAGAGGTGATGCCCCAACAAGTCTGGCCACAACAGGATTATGTAGGAAAGAGGTATGTGGAACATAGCAAGGCCTTCTTTACTCTTAATTTTTGTGTATTGGTATAACACGAATAGAGTGTATGATTTTGGTTAAGTTTACTACTGACAAATAAAAGCAAGTTTAAGCACATAGTATGGTTTTTTTTTTTTGTTCTGTCATCATCTTTCTAATTGCATTTATCATATTCTGCAAGTTATGCCTGTATTATTACTGATTGTATTACTAATTAACTTAATTAAGTGGCTTGCTGTCAATTAGCAACATACAGGATAATATAAATATACAAACAAATTAATGGTAAACAGAATGATCTTTATTTAAAGGGAAACTCTAATGTCAAACTGTTTAGGAGTGGTGTGACAAAAACCCAGGGCTTCTCCTGGCTCACATATCCCACCCCACTTGCACTAAAAATAGGAAACTATACCTCCCTGTTATCAAGTGCAAGTTGATCCAGCCTGCACAGTAGTGATAATCTGAGAGCACCAGGCTAGCCCACCCCAACGCTCTCAGCCTTCAATTACTGCCAGGAGTCGCACTTGGTAGTTTGAAAGTGCATTGGTGCATTAAATAAATCTCTGATGTATTCAGTATAATGTTTTGAAATATAGACTCCCCTTACCTCTGGTCCACCGCTGCCACGTCCTCAGCTTTGTGGGTGTTATTCCTCTTGTAACACCCACCACCAGTCACCGTCTCTCCTCCTGCAGTTTTCTTTCAGTTGCCCTGCTTGGGGAACCGTGCCTCCTCTGTGACGCCGACACGCTTCCTTTGGCGCCAGCATCTGAATGCAGTGACTTCAGTCACACCATTCCTACCATCCCTAGCCAGCTCAAGCGGAAAGGACTGTGGGAGGTCTCTTCTACTCTCCCTGTCAATCAATCTTTTGGCATGGAGCCTATGCCGTACTATTGAAAGACAGGTGTAAAAAAAGAGAGCTATTTTTAAAGGTTTTTCTCCTAATCTATACATTTTGTAGCAAACCTGCTAGCACATATATATTTGGAATTTTATACTCTTTGAGAGGAGCATAAGTTCTAGGTACAATGACATGTACCCTTTTAAAAAATATTTAATTATTTAATATTTTTATAGTATGTGCAAGATTGAAATTTTTTTTTAACAATATACCATATACATTAGAACCCCATAACATTTTATACAATGTAATTAGAGGTACAAGGTTAAAAGGTAAAGTAGTAACATCAGTCTGGTTATGCTGATACGGTAAATTGTAATAGATAAACACTTAACAAATGTTAAATTATCAAGAAACGAAAGAGGAGTCTAACATGAAGTGGGAAGGGTTGGAGGAAGTAATGTTTAATGATTAAAAAAACAGATTAACTTTCTACAAACATAAGATGTAATCGTGTGCTGAATATTGCGGAAACCGTTTTGTAGCACAGGTTCCTAGATGACAGAGTCTGTGACCTTTTAAGTAGCATCTCCGTCTAACTTCTTTCCCGTTGATGAAAGTATATTAAAGCAATTAAAGCAATTTAATACTGCCCCTTTTTGATTCTTATCCTCATTCCTGCTATTCCCATGAAAGGATTCTTCTGGCACAGATCTCCTTAGAAGCACACCTGTGCTGCCCTGCTTATCACTTATCATTGTTTTAACTGTAGCGATATAAAAACGAGATCTGTTCACCAGATTTAGACTGCTTGTGTTCATTTTTCAGCCATGGGAATCCCAGTGCTTCTGTAATAGCTTCCCCCATGAAGCCATTGGTGGCGATTCGTGGGGCCAGTCTTTGCTCATTTCCACAGACGCTGGGGTTTTGCTAATAGACGGTAAGTACTTCTGGAATGTGAAATTGTCTGCATAATTACCATGTCTGCATGGCATTGTGGATTGTTTTTCACTGGGCAGACAATATAGTCTGTAATAGTGCACCGAGTGTTCCACATGATGTCTGGTTAACCCCACAAGCTACATGTCAACCCTTAAAATACCCATCGTATGGTAACCCTATGCTCCAACCCAATTCTTCATCTGCTCTTCCAAACCTTCTGTTTTCATACCATTTCTTCCTGCTCCTTTATTTGATGTTTTGAAAATTGACCTACTTCGTTATGGATTTTCACCAGCTTTGACCATGAGACCACAATTATTGGCTCTGACCATATTATTGGCTCTGATGTGTCAGACTGCTGAGATTTCCGAGACAAACTTCTAGATTCTCAAGTCTTTTCTTATTTTATTTTTTTTGCTGTTCTGCTACTACCTCCCTCTCACTGGGAACCCTATTAGATTTTTAATATTGTGATTTATTCAATATTTGGATATGCAGAGAGGCACTATCCAGCAAGCATCAATGGTAAACGTCCACCGTCATAGTTTCTGATATAATGAATACTTATATCCAATATTTGACAGTATTATAAAAAGGAGATGCAGCAGTTTTTGACCATGTTAAGCCTTGACTTGACAAAGACCTAAAGAAGTAAAGAAATATGTAATGTCACCATTTTTTTGGTACCTGAATGAAAGATCAGTCTTCTCGAGTAGTCAAAATTCACAACTGTTGTCCTCCTCTCTGTATCCATTTCAACCAATAAACCTACCTATACGAACACCCCAGTCACTGACCAAACTGTTGCTTATTTCTGGAAAGTTAAGTAAAATTTCAATATATAACCTTACAAAATTAAGCCCTGCGCTCAAATTTCCACTACTTCTTGGCAGCGGCAAAGACCACAGTACATATCAGCCCTAATACTTACAATAAAAAACAAAACAAAAATTACTTCTCCGCTATCTCAAATCCCTATGCAGAATAAATATTGACGATTAAAGTGTAAGCTCACCTGCCACGTTAAGGTAAAACCTCTTATGTGAGTCCTACACTAACAATTCACCTTGCTTCTATAAGCAGTAAGGCAAAATCTCTAATGAGACAGAGAGTGTACCAGAAATGTAAAGCATGTCGCTGTCTTTTCTGATGAACCAGTCTACCTTTCCATACTGTCCCGTTGGCTCCAGAATTCAGCTGAGAGCACAACAAAAACTTACAGGGTTATTTGCTACAGTGAGAAATCAAAGTGAATTTATAACTTCAAAGCCAAAGTAGGCAATCTGAATGCAGAGATGACTTTGAGAAGTCGCTAATTTTGACCTTAAATGTGAAATTTGCTTTAAAATCTCGCTTTATTAAATAACCCTGTTAGTGTAAATCTTTTCAATGCCACTTGTTACTGAACTGTGTTTGGTGACTCGTATGCTGCCGTGTACACCCTCCAAGCAAACCCTACCCATAGCTGCCAAATCCACTAATTAATTATCTAATAAACTATTATGTCAAGGCGTATCATTTCTACTTATTTAATCTCTCTAAATTAAACATTTCATTAAACTGATATGAAGGTTGTTATATATTTCTTATCTACTAGTCTATCTGTCATAGTGCCCACCTGGCTCTCTCCGTGTTCTGGCGAGGCTTGAGTGCAAGCCAGAGCAACCTTGCTCGGTCCCATGTCCCATCGCCACGTTCTGAATGACGCCGTCCACTTTTAAACGGAGCCCTCTTATGGCTGCAAAGTCACCGCCCTGATTCTTGACGCTAATAACGATAATGCATGCACGTTTCAGCATTACATTTCAGCTGAGAACCTCATCCTGTCCACCTAGGGCTATTTAAGTTTATTTGAATCTTTTCTCAGTGCCCTGTCAAGGTTTCTCTTGTGGTTATGCGAGAGCACGTTGTATTTATTGATTCTATTGTATTTTGACCCCGTCTTGTTCCTTGACTATTCTTCCTCCTGTGTTCCTTGATTCTGGCTTGGCTTACCTTTACATACACTCTTTCCCCCTGACCTAGGCCTGTTCTGTACTGTTCTATATATTAGCGTTAAATTCGTCCATTCTAAGGTCAGGTAATACGCTTTTTGTGTTCTGGTTTCATTTTATTTTGATAATACCTGACTATCTATTTATCCATCATCTACCTATCTATTGTGTGTGTGTATATATATTTGTGTGTATGTATATACACATATCTATATATGTATAATATATTTTTTAACGAGTATGGAAACACATTCACCTAGAATTAAATAGTTTAACTTGTGTATTTTTAGAACAAAAGGGCTGTTATTGATCTGTCACTTCGGCAGACATACACATTTTTGTATTGACTGTGCATCGAAATGCGTCAGGGTGTATTTCAGGCCAAATTGGTCTCAGAGGGAGACAAGTAGTTTGCCCATTCTTGATTTAATAACCGTTATAAATTACTGACCAGAGACAGAACATTAAAGCTGTCATTTCCCATCGCCCCTAATAAGATGTCAGCACCCTGCTTTACACTTGTATTTTATAAGTCTATAACTAACGATAAATAAAGAGAATAAACCATATATACAATACCTTGCAATGGCATTCCTCTCCTGTACAATCATATAACAGAATTACAAGTGGTAGACTGATATTCTATCCTCTGAGATATTATTAATATCTGGAAACGTAAAATGCATTATTGTATTTAGAAAATATGGCAGTAACCTTAACCCTTATGCACCAAATGTTATTCGCCACATTCATCATTCTAAGCCTTAAAGGCAAATTTTCATTAATTGTAACATTATTAAATGTGATCTCATGCAATATAACCTGTGTGTGTATTATTTTGTAAAGCATACATATAGGTGAAAAAATCTTTTTATTTTTTTTTTTTTTTTTGGTTAGCTTAGCTGGCTTATCTCCTGGCTTAGCTTGGCTCTGTGGGAGCGGTCTGCAATAGCTGATTTAGTGGGTAATTACATTTTGGAGTATGGTCCTTAAAGATCACATTGTTATGGTGACGTTGATCATCATTGAACTTTAAAGAGACCCTGCAGACAATATAACTATTTTATGGGTGCTGTATAGTTAATTTATTTCAAGAATATTTTCAAAATGAAACAAATCTAACCTTAAAATAAAAGTTTTACAATTTCTTTATAGTTGAAAATAAGATTATACCTAATATAGCTAGTTTTGTGTATTACTTTGTAAAGAAAATCTCTTGGTTTGTAGGGGCATCCGTCTTTGATCAGAAGCACCTCTTATCTGTTAAGGCCATACATAATTTAATGGTAAAAAACAATGATGCTTGTGATGCTAAGTACTTGTGCGTGTTGTCAGGATTTGTGAATGCAAATCAGCTCTTAGTTACCTAAATGTTTTGGTCAGATAAACAGTGCTTTTAAAGACTTAAATATGGTCCCCTATAAAATATACTTCAATATGGGTTAATGCCAGGCTCCGATGCTCCCTGGTGGTCCAGGAACAGGCTTTGGCAAAAAGCCATTCATTGTCTTAGAAGAGTGTTAGCTGATGACTCTCAGCCAAAGACTGACATTCTGTGCAGCAAAAGTTTTTTTTGTTCAAACAAGAATTGAGATTAGGCTGGCTGATGACACCCCTATGATTCTGACAGAGTCATAGCGAAACAATGGACAAACAGTCTTAAGGCACCATGACCACTTCAAATAACTTACGTGGTTATGGTGCTTTGAGTAACCCTTTAATAGGGTTTGCTCTGAACACACATGTCAAATTCAATAGACCCATGTGGCAAGGGCGGATAAAAGGCTGGCCAAGAATCATAGGATCTGCAGTTCTATAACTGCCAAATGTCTGCTTTTTAATTACCGTACGCTTTTCTTTCTTTTTTAATGGGAAACCTACAGGATTGTCTCAGGGGGATGATAAAAACTGTCTTCTTAAAGCAGAAAGAGTAAAAGTATTTTATCAGTATCCATTCTGGTACCCCCCTCCTCCCACCCCCATCTCATTAAACTCCCTCTGGTTCTTTGAAGCTCCTCATTGATTCATTTAAATCACTTGTTTTATTAATGCTATGTGCACAA
>CAKOES020000136.1:0-48134 GCA_933207985.1 Pelobates cultripes
GACAGTCCCTTGTTCCTAGTCTTCTCTTTCAGATGAAAGACCTTTGATCTCTCCCATCCAAAACAACAACTATGCATTTTAAGTGCAGCAGTGCAAAGGATTTGTCATACAAGCCTTCTGCATTGGGTTGGGAAAAAGGAACGGTTTGCCAGGCATGCTATCTTCACTCAACAATGAATGAAAATATGAATTTATATAAACTGTTATCTGTACACTTTGTAGCAACAATGTGCCTTAAGTAATGTTGCCATTCCAGTGCTCATGACACCATTTGTCTAACACAGTAAGCCATGTTTAAAATGGAATGAGGCAAAAATGTGATTCTTTGTTAAACTAATTTGCATATGCCCACCCAGAATCCTTTGAGGTTGTAACATCACTGCTGATTTGGGATTTCTGTGGGAAAAGCAAGTCTTATGGCTTGACTGGTGTGCAGATTTTTGTTTAGCATTGTATTAACTATCCACATACTTCAGGTGGAAGGGGTTTTCAATCACAATTTTTCCCCACCATAACTTATTTAGATTTTGCTTCCCAAGCACTACCAAGCCTCAATTAGCAAACCAGTAACCAACCTCATGCTGAAGAGTTGCATTAACAACGAAACAGCTGTCCATGAGTGGTTCACTGGTTTTGCATCTTTTCCTAAATTGTGTTCCAAGCAGTTGTATACTGCAAACACAGATTAAAAGGAATCCATGTTTAAAATGGAATGAGGCAAAAATGTGATTCTTTGTTAAGCTAATTTGCATATGCCCACCCAGAATCCTTTGTGGTTGTAACATCACTGCAGATTTGGTATTTCTTTTGGAAAAGCAAGTCGTATGGCTTGACTGGTGTGCAGATTTTTGTTTAACATTGTATTAACTATCCACAAACTTCAGGTGGAAGGGGTTTTCAATCACAATTTTTCCCCACCATAACCTATTTGGATTTTGCTTCCCGAGCACTACCAAGCCTCAATAAGCAAACCAGTAACCAACCTCATGCTGAAGAGTTGCATTAACAACGAAACAGCTGTCCATGAGTGGTTCACTGGTTTTGCATCTTTTCCTAAATTGTGTTTCAAGCAGTTGTATACTGCAAACACAGATTAAAAGGAATCCATGTTTAAAATGGAATGAGGCAAAAATGTGATTCTTTGTTAAACTAATTTGCATATGCCCACCCAGAATCCTTTGTGGTTGTAACATCACTGCTGATTTGGGATTTCTGTGGGAAAAGCAAGTCTTATGGCTTGACTGGTGTGCAGATTTTTGTTTAGCATTGTATTAACTATTCACATACTTCAGGTGGAAGGGGTTTTCAATCACAATTTTTCCCCACCATAACCTATTTAGATTTTGCTTCCCAAGCACTACCAAGCCTCAATTAGCAAACCAGTAACCAACCTCATGCTGAAGAGTTGCATTAACAACGAAACAGCTGTCCATGAGTGGTTCACTGGTTTTGCATCTTATCCTAAATTGTGTTCCAAGCAGTTGTATACTGCAAACACAAATTAAAAAGAATCCATGTTTAAAATGGAATGAGGCAAAAATGTGATTCTTTGTTAAACTAATTTGCATATGCCCACCCAGAATCCTTTGAGGTTGTAACATCACTGCTGATTTGGGATTTCTGTGGGAAAAGCAAGTCTTATGGCTTGACTGGTGTGCAGATTTTTGTTTAGCATTGTATTAAATATATATATATATATATATATATATATATATATATATATATATATATATATATATATATATATATATATATATATATAAAAATCCAAATAGGTTATGGTGGGGAAAAATTGTGATTGAAACCCCAACAACGAAACAGCTGTCCATGAGTGGTTCACTGGTTTTGCATCTTTTCCTATATTGTGTTTCAAGCTGTGGTATACAGCAAACACAGATTAAAAGGAATCCATGTTTAAAATGGAATGAGGCAAAAATGTGATTCTTTGTTAAACTAATTTGCATATGCCCACCCAGAATCCTTTGCGGTTGTAACATCACTGCTGATTTGGGATTTCTGTGGGAAAAGCAAGTCTTATGACTTGACTGGTGTGCAGATTTTTGTTTAGCATTGTATTAACTATCCACATACTTCAGGTGGAAGGGGTTTTCAATCACAATTTTTTCCCCACCATAACCTATTTAGATTTTGCTTCCCAAGCACTACCAAGCCTCAATTAGCAAACCAGTAACCAACCTCATGCTGAAGAGTTGCATTAACAACGAAACAGCTGTCCATGAGTGGTTCACTGGTTTTGCATCTTATCCTAAGTTGTGTTTCAAGCAGTTGTATACTGCAAACACAAATTAAAAGGAATCCATGTTTAAAATGGAATGAGGCAAAAATGTGATTCTTTGTTAAACTAATTTGCATATGCCCACCCAGAATCCTTTGCAGTTGTTACATCACTGCTGATTTGGGATTTCTGTGGGAAAAGCAAGTCTTATGGCTTGACTGGTGTGCAGATTTTTGTTTAGCATTGTATTAACTATCCACATACTTCAGGTGGAAGGGTTTTTCAATCACAATTTTTCCCCACCATAACCTATTTAGATTTTGCTTCCCAAGCACTACCAAGCCTCAATTAGCAAACCAGTAACCAACCTCATGCTGAAGAGTTGCATTAACAACGAAACAGCTGTCCATGAGTGGTTCACTGGTTTTGCATCTTATCCTAAATTGTGTTCCAAGCAGTTGTATACTGCAAACACAAATTAAAAGGAATCCATGTTTAAAATGGAATGAGGCAAAAATGTGATTCTTTGTTAAACTAATTTGCATATGCCCACCCAGAATCCTTTGCGGTTGTAACATCACTGCTGATTTGGGATTTCTGTGGGAAAAGCAAGTCTTATGGCTTGACTGGTGTGCAGATTTTTGTTTAGCATTGTATTAACTATCCACATACTTCAGGTGGAAGGGGTTTTCAATCACAATTTTTCCCCACCATAACCTATTTGGATTTTGCCTCCCAAGCACTACCAAGCCTCACTAAGCAAACCAGTAACCAACCTCATGCTGAAGAGTTGCATTAACAACGAAACAGCTGTCCATGAGTGGTTCACTGGTTTTGCATCTTATCCTAAATTGTGTTCCAAGCAGTTGTATACTGCAAACACAAATTAAAAGGAATCCATGTTTAAAATGGAATGAGGCAAAAATGTGATTCTTTGTTAAACTAATTTGCATATGCCCACCCAGAATCCTTTGCGGTTGTAACATCACTGCTGATTTGGGATTTCTGTGGGAAAAGCAAGTATTATGGCTTGACTGGTGTGCAGATTTTTGTTTAGCATTGTATTAACTATCCACATACTTCAGGTGGAAGGGGTTTTCAATCACAATTTTTCCCCACCATAACCTATATATATATATATATATATATATATATATATATACACACAATTTCATTCTAAGTGTATTTTGATATAAATATATATATATTTTAATATCAAAATACAGTTAAAATAACATTTCATATAGATATAAACATTTTTTAAATTATTATTATTTTTAAAAAAAATTATTTAATTTTATCTACTTATTATTTGTATGTTATAATAATATATATACACATACACACACAATATATATAGTTATTATATTATATATATATATATACACACACACACACACACGTGTAATTTAATTATAAGTGTATTTTTATATTAGTATAAGTACATATTAATATAAAAATACACTTATAGACATTATGTATCTCTCTCTCTCTCTATATATATATATATATATATATATATATATATATATATATATATATATATATATATATATATATATATATATATATATATACACATACACATACACACACATACATACATACATACACACACATAATTATTATTTTTTTGTATTAACATTAACATGTATTTTTTATTTTGATTTTACACTTGCAGAGAGACTGTCCCCCTGCAAGCAGTCCCCCTGCAGGCAGACACATATCTGTTGAGTGATCACATGGCCACAGGGGTCCTAATCCGCCATGGGGAGACTGTCTGGGCTGCAGGCAGTCTTCTGAACCGTCCTCTGTCGTTAAGGGGTTAAAAGCCATAAAAGAAAACAAAATTGCCACACAAAAGTATATATTTATATAAAGTAGACATCAAAGGCTATTTACCTAAGGTTATTTTGACACTATTTTGACACTTTACGTAGCCATTTCACTGCCAATCTCTGCTAAATATTGGAGTAAAATTTTATTTTTTGGGTGGTGATGGTGCTTGCTTGAACAGTAGTGTCTTCAGGAAGAGGTACAGATGTTTCTGGAGCTGGAGGTGGAGATTATTCAGGGGTACTGGTAGCTGATTCTAGAGGGACACAGGTTACATTGACTACAGTTGTTTGGGTACCCTTTTGTGTCACAGAACATGGCCTGGGCTGGCAGTTACCTTGGCAAATTTTTGGCTGTGTCGTCAGGATGACAGGATGGGAGCAGACAGTTCCTACTTGAACAGTTTAAGGCAGAGGTGGGCGAGTGGGACAGAGGGAGATAAAGTGCCTTCTTTCTCCACAGTAGAAACAAAGGCCACTACTTCTCGATGGTTTCTCTCCTTAGACGACAACCTAGTATGGAGGAAACCGATCTCCATAGGTTCCTCTTCATTCACTGGATTCTCCCTCGGGACTGTATCATAGAGAGACAACAAGGAGGCTTCGTGTTGTTACAGGGTCTTGCTCTTCCTGGGAACCTGGGGTTTTCTGGGATGTGGAGCAGGCTTAGTACCAGTAGTCTTGCACTGTGAGTCCATAGCTGTCGTTAATGACCCCCAGCTGCCGAGGACAGGACTTTTGGCCATCATCTGGTGTGCCCATGACTTGATCCCTCCAGACAGCAGGTTGATAGCCGCACGTACCGGTCACATCCTGCTCTGTTCTGTGGAGATGTCTGGCCTTGGCTTCTGGTATCCAGTACTCTTTTCACAATTCTTGTTTAGTTTTTCTTTTTTTTTTTTGGTTTTCTATTCTATGTCTGGTTTTCTTAATGCTGGGATTTCTGGGTTCATTCTTATATTCCTTCCCTGGATTTCCCAGTCTCTTGGATTCATTTAGATGTTTGTTTTATGTTGCCACACCCGTTTGTTTTCCATCATTCCTTTTTGTTTCAGTGTCCTGCAGGCAACTGCTCAAGGCTTCTTCCCTTTCTTGCAGGTAAGTGCTATATATGTCTTCTTTGGTTGTTTTAGCTAACATTAGGCAGTGTAGGACCTGCCAGATATGGGGTATATTGGCGTTGTTGGCAGGCTTATGCATTGTATGATCATATAATGTGACTAAATCCCCATGATTTCCATATATAGTGCTTAGTTATTTCTCCTCTTGTTTTGCCTATCTTATCTTGTCTTGTTTTAGTTTGTATACCCAGTCCATGTACAGTCCTGTCCAGTCATGCCCATGTTATGTTCATGTTTCCCTCATGTCTTGTGTACACGTTCTGGGTTTAGCTTTCTATCCTTCTCCGGTTCTGGGTTCTATTAGTTCTGTCTTGTTTTTATGCTTGGTGCCTATTCCTAGTCTTGCCTTGCTTCTGTACTGGATACATTCTTGCTGCAGAGCCTCCCTATTTAACTCCTGGGAGGTCTGCTTAATTTCTGCTCCTAGTTCCTGGGATCCGCATAAGCTGAATCAGGGTTCTAGTATGTGGCTGCACAAACGCTGGTGCTCAACACCAGGGGGCGTGCGGTTACCCTGCTAATCCTCCTCCACACTGTGACTCCTACTCTGAATATCAGGCATACTGGGTCCCGGTCCTCGCACCGCCGCCCAGACAGTGTCTGGGTCCCGGGCACCGGACCGCCACCCTGACAGTACCATTATAAAGTCACTAGCATAGGTACACGGCTTTAAGGCAAATGATATTTCACAGTCCACCTTAAAGCACTGGAAGGATGTACAGCTACCGTTGAATCTTTCTGGCATAATAACGAATGGTTCAGGATAACCAGGTTCCGGGGCTGGGTGTACTGAGTCTTTAAGAAGCACTAATTCTCGCTGTAAGTCTGAAACGATCTGGACCAGACTGGACACTTGGGGACATGGGTGAGCACATCTCTGCAGACTCCATTGGTCAGTTCTTTATGTCAGGGCTTACCTGGGTTGGGAGTCCGGCAGGCAGAGATATATGCTCACCCTTGCAAGAATTAACTTCCAGGCTGAAAGCAAGAACCAAATGTGGTTCAGATGCAGAGACACAGACCAGGAATGCACAAGGCCTCAGGTTCAAGTCCCCTGTTGGGCTCTTCCAGGGCAACTACGTCTCGCTGTCTGTATGTTGCGGTTATAACCGTGACACCTACAACTAGCCTGGAGAGAAGGAAGGTACATGAATTGGTTTGTACAGGCTTGGGATAGCCACACAGCCACCTGTGTTGGTATGGTTGTAGGCATGAGCAGTCCTACCATTGATGGTAGTATGTTCCAGCCTTGCTGCAATCTCATCAACACCTGTTCAGTGTAGTGTCTTGCATTTGATGTAGGTGTTAGGTACCATCTGAAGAGGGTTTTGTTTCCCTGTTCGCTTTCAGTGACATATATAGTTTAACATGTCTTGCCAGGAGATCAGGGAGGCCAATATTTTTTAATGCCACTTCACTATGTAGAACAAAGGTGCGTTACCTAGGAAGCCCAAAAGCTCCTGGTATATTAGGGAGATGAATCCTTTAGTGAACTGCCTCTGAAGATCTATTTTTTCAAACCATGTGAGTCTCTTTTAGGTGGTCTGTAATATTTTGGGCTATTGAACAAAACCTTTCAACTGCAAGTATCTCAAAAATTGTGACAGGTAAGAGTGGCTTGTTCTTTCAGTCCTGAGCATGTATTCATTCGGTCTTCTGTGACCAGGTTTCCTATGAGACATCTAAATTATAAAAACAGCCTTGGGGGTTGCAACCCGGGAGTAGATATGGGATCCCACTACAGAGGCATTAGTGGGGAGCGGTCTGACATGAGTGCAAACTTAATGAGGTAGTTAATATGTGCAGTGAGTGCAAGATGAGGGGATAAAGCAAAGATGTAGTGTGCACATTTTTTGGAGGGACAGATAAAGTAAGGTAGAATATTAGGTAACAGAATGTTGCTCTCTATATCTACCCAACGTTTAGTGAGAGTAAGGGAGTGCTAATCAAATATTTGAGAAAGATGTGCTGCATAGGACATTTATTTTTTTTAGGTGCAGATGTTCTAGGCTGCCGTGCAGTTTGGGGGCACACACACCTTAATATTCATGCATATATATGTATGTACTATATGCATTACTGTCAGAATCAATTACAACTTTTATCTGCACATTGTGCTAGCATGGTTGCTAACAAATGCACACATTCATTGGAAAACCTATTTAATAAGAGGCATTTTTCTCACCTGTCAATTAACTTTAGATCACTGTGCTGTAGAACTGAGGTACAGGGATAGCAGAAGAAAAGCAAAGATTCATTACACACCCACCCCCCACAAAAAAATGCATCTTTACTTGTGTTTCTTTTAACCTTTCTTTTTAACTCTTGTCCCCTTTTGTGTTTATTATTCCTTCTTTTGATTGTTTGTTTTATTCGCTCTAGTATAATGTAAATTATCCCTCATTTGTCTCTTATTCCCCTTTCCCAGCACCACTGTGAGTCTTCTTTTCCCCTTTCCCAGTCCATCTGTGTGTCTCTTTCTTTCCTTTCCCTGACCCTTTGTGTGCCTCTCTTCCCCCAGCCCCACCGTGTGCCTCATTCTTACCCCAGTCCATCTTTGAGTCTCTTTCTCACCCTCAGCCCCTCTGTATGTCTCTTTCTCTCCCCAATCCCCTACACTGAAGGAAAAAAAAAAAGTATTTGATCCCCTGGTGATTTTGAACGTTTGTCAACTGAAAAACAAATGATCAGTCTATAATTTTAATGGTAGGTGCATACAAAAATAGGTATACATTGATTTGCATGTCAATGAATGAAATAGACATTTGATCCCCTATCAATCAACAAGATTTCCGGCTCTCAGGTGACTTTTATACAAGTAATGAGCTGAGATTAGGAGCACTCGCTTAAAGGTGTGTAAAAGTCACCTGTCGACAGGAGGATATTGTTTTATGATCTTAAAGCAGCTGGGACCATAATCACCAAGAAAACAATTGGTAACACACTATGCCATGAATGGCTGAAATCATGCAGTGCCTGCAAGGTCCCCCTGCTCAAGAAAGCACATGTACAGGCTCATCTGAAGATTGTCAATGAACATGTGAATGATTCAGAGAAGAACTTTGGCATCAATTCAACTCACCGTTTTTGGAGGAGGAGGAATGTTGCCTATGAGGTGGAAACATTATGCTTTGGGGGTGTTTTTCTGCAAAGGGGACAGGACAACTGCACCGCATCAAAGGGACGATGGACAGGGTCATGTACCATCAAATCTTGGGTGAGAATCTCCTTCCCTTAGCCAGGGCATTAAAAATGGGTCGTGGATGGATATTCCAGCATGACAATGACCCATAACACACAGCCAGGGCAACAAAGGAGTGGCTCAAGAAGAAACACATTAAGGTTCTGGAGTGGCCTAGCCAGTCTCCAGACCTTAATTCCATAGAAAATCCATAGAGGTAGCTTAAGGCTCGAGTTGTCAAACGTCAAACTTTAATGACTTGGAGAGGATCTGCAAAGAGGAGTGGAACAAAATCCCTCCTGAGATGTGTGCAAACCTGGTGGCCAACTACAAGAAACATCTGACCTCTGTAAATGTCAACAAGGGTTTTGCCAAGAAGAACTAAGTTTAAGTGGTCAAATACATATTTCACTTATTGACATGCAAATCATTTTATAACTTTTTTTTTGTAAGGTCTTTATTTTCAGTTGTTTTCAGTTTTTGATGGGGTACAGAATATAAAGAGGAAGGGGGATATTAGGTCTTATAAGATTGTTTGAACTTATACATACCAAGTATATTTCCTTTAATCATTAACATTTGTTCATATCTGTTGTTACTAAGCACTCTGTAGGCTGTTTTTGGTTTCGTAGGGTGCGTTGTATAACTTTCGAGATGTAGAGGATGTCTTCGTACCCCGCGGGGTAGGGGAATGGGCTTCTTGGTGTTTGCGGTGATGTTTTTATTCTATTGTATTTTGTTGTTGGTGTTCTTGGAGTTTGTTTTGCGTTATAGTCGTCTCAAGGTGGGTGTGTGTGGATGGCGAGTGTATTCCCTTTGTAGGGGTGATTATCATTGCCGTTGCTGATTTTGTGGTTGCCTGGGTGAGTTTCTTTCTGGTTTTTGATTTTGTGTTGAGTAGAAGTGGAGTATGTTGGTGTTGGGGTATGTATGTTGTGTTAGGTGTCGGTGGGTGTTGGAGAGGAGGGACAGGTGGTGTGGTCCATGGGACTGGAAAGTTGTGGGGAGGGGGGTTGGGTGAGGTCTAGGAGGTGTTGTGGGGGGGAAGGAAAAGTTCTTGGCTTAAGGTTGGTCTAAGAGGTGTATCACTTTTCAGGTGTGAGTTAGGTGGTAGATGAGCCATGGGTCCCAAATTTTGTTATAATTGTGCATTGTGTCGTGGACCAGGGCCGAGAGTTTATCCAGTTCTTTAGTTTCTTCCATTTTGCGGAGTACGGTCCCCAAAGTGGGTATGCTTTGGTTGCCCCATTGTCCCGCTATGGTGCGTCTGGTAGCTAGGGACAGTTTTGCGAGTAATTTGTTTTGTGCTCTGATTAGGGGGGAATATCCATTTAATCCTTGAGTCCTGTGCCCATTGTTGTACCAGCTGTCCTGTGAAGTGGGTGCCATTATCTGTTTGAATTTCAGATGGCATCCCATAAGCCATCACGATTATCTGTAGGATCTTCAATGTAGCGGCTTGATTGGCACTTCTACAAGGTAGCACCTGTAGCAATCCTGTGTAAGTGTCGACGGCAGTACAACAATAAAGGAGTCCTCCTCTTCCTTTGGGTAGCGGGCCAATGTAGTCGAGTTGCCATATCTGGCCTGCTGATGTGCCTCTCTTTAGATACCCTCGAGTCTGTGTGGTGAGTGGCCACTTCTTCACTTCGTTGCAGACTTCACACACTTGTTGAGCAGTGGTGACTAGTCCCAAGGTGATTGGCATCCCTCTTGATCGTGCCCACTCCAATGTGGCCTTGTTTCCTCTGTGCCCTCCAGTTTCATGGGCCCAGGTTGCCATCTTCAACAGCACCGGATCTACAGGGTCACTAGCTTTCACATTTCGGATCCTTGTCAGCTCATCTGCTACAGCATTGTGGTTCTCTTCATCCAAGTTAGTAGCTACGTGGGCATCAACATGTCCAATTTGGATCAGTCGGGTCTGGGCAGCCACCCAGATCTTCTCCCATAATTCTGCACCTCCCCACACTGGTCTTCCATGAATTAGCCATCCATTGGTTCTCCAGGTGGGCATCCAGGTTGTACACGCTTTGTAAACAGCCCAGCTATCAGTATAGATCTGTATTTCTTGTGAGTCAGTCTCTTCCAGCAGGGATGCTATTGCCACTAGCTCAGCATACTGACTTGATCCACCCCTGCCTTGCTCTTGCACAATCTTCCCCTGTTGAGGGTTGTAGGCTACTGCTGTCCACCTTCTTCCTTTATGGATCAACACCGCTGACCCATCAGTGAACCAGGCATCATGCTTCTGTTCTGTTGTCATAGGGCAGACCTGACTTGATAGGGGAAGGTTGCAGCACTGGTATTTCACAGGTGTTTGGATGTGACAAGGACTTGTATGTCACTAAGCCATTTAAGAGTTTAGAGAGTTCTTTAATTTCTCCAGCCTGTATCCCTCCTCTCTCCTGCAGGTACCACTTCCACTTCAACAATGTCTGGCTTTGGGCAACTTCAGCTTTCAGGGGTAAACAGTCATCCCGAACCCACCCAGCAATGGGTCCGTTTGGACTGACACTGGTGCTTGTAGTGTTATGGTTTCCACATGCAGCAGTGCTGTGTATGCAGCTAACAGGTTCTTTTCCAAAGCAGAGTACCGTTGTTGGGCCCCAGTTAGTTGCTTGGACCAGAACCCGATTGGTATTGCCCTCTGGCCTTTGACTTCATGTGGCTGCCATAATCCCCAAGACATTACATTTTCTGTCACCATCACATCCAGTTGGAAAGGGATTCCAGCTTTGATGGGTCCTAAACCCTGGTGTTGAAGAACAGCTTCTTTGGCTGCGTTGAATGCAATAACTTGGTCTGTTCCCCATACAAAAGTCGATTTCTTACGTGTGACATTGTAAATTGGCCTTAACAACAGTCCAAGGTGAGGTATAAATGACCTCCAATAGCCAAGAGCACCCAGAAATCTTTGCGCTTCTTTAACAGTCTTTGGGGGTGGAGTGTTCTGTAAAGTATCCAGCACAGGTTGGGGTATCTTTCTTACAGGGCCGTCCCAGATCATTCCTAGAAACTTTACTTCCTGGGCTGGACCCTGTACTTTGTCTGGATTGATAGCCCAGCCTCTCTTAGTCATATGGTCAATTAACAAAGGCAAAGTCTGTTCCACTTCTTCCTTGGTACCAGTGATCATGATATCATCAATGTAGTGGAACACAGGGGTTTTTAGTTTGAGCTGGCTTAAATCCCTTGCAACCAATCCATGACAAATTGTAGGGGAGTGTAAGTATCCCTGGGGCACAACTTGGAAAGTGTATTGGCGTCCTTCCCAAGTAAAAGCAGACTGATCTTGTGACTCGGGTGCAATGGGAATAGAAAAGAACGCATTAGCTAAATCGATCACTGCATGCCACTCACTGGCCTGCTTGGCTATGTCCTCAATGACACAGACGATATTGGGAACTGCAGCGCTTAATGGTGGTGCCACTTTATTGAGTCCCCTATAATCTATCGTCATGCGCCAAGAGCCATCTGGCTTCTTGACAGGAAACACAGGAGCGTTAAATGGGCTAACTGCAGGACGAACTACACCTGATGTCAATAGCTGAGAAATTGTCTCGCTGATCTCTTTCAGTCCTCCTGGTAGCCGGTACTGCTTCAGTCTTACCGGACTACTAGGAGGAGGAATTACCACAGGTGTCCAGTTGGCATTTCCCCTCACAACTTCCTTGATAGCTCTGATATAGGAAGGCTTGTGTGGAAATCCAAAGGTGAACACCCCCCACTGAGTCTCTATTCTTTGCCCTAGCAATACATCTATCCCCAAGATATTGTCAGGTAATTCTGAAATCAGTGCATTAGCCACAAACTTTGGGCCTTTATTAATAGATAGATTTACATTAACCTGCACTGCCGTGGTTATCCTTCCTCCCAAACCTTCTATTTTCACAATGGGACCTGCAAACTTTGAGGGGTTACCCTGTAGTACAGTCACTTCAGCTCCAGTGTCCACTAAAGCCAAAACCTTGGTGCAGTTGGCTCCTCGCCCCCACCATACAGTCAGCGGTACATGAGGGCGTCGGTCCCCAGCAGTAAGGGGAAACATACTCACTGCCTGGGAACCGCCATCATGTCAGCTGAATGATGCTGCTGCCATGGCCCATAATTCCTCTGAGGGGTAGATGGATTTAACTTTCTCTGTGGAAGGGATAACGTGTTTCTTGGGCATCTTGGGTTGGTCTGAATTAAAGTCATCTCTGATGTCAGTCTGGGTGGCGGCACCAGATGAGATATCCTCATCTAGGTTGATGAGGCTGACCTTGTCAGAACTGTGATCCCTATATGCAGCATGCACTTTTCTTTTTACGATGTTCCTCCACCTCTCAAACATAGCAGGTGTAGAGATGCCATCAATCTCATCAGGAGAAACACCAGCTTTGACCAAGTCAGCCCACATCTGCTTTCGAGAAATAGCATACTTGGTGGAGTCTCTGTTTGGATTATGTTTGACTGGAGGGGCAGACATTTGTTTAACTGGGGAGATGTCCTCACTCTCGTCTTTAGACCTGCTAGCTGCTGCTATACCCCTTTTTCCTCTTGCTCAAATTCCCCTAGCTCTGCCAACACTGTTGTTATTTTATGTACTATCCCATTTGGACCTGCTCCACATAATAGTGACATCAAGGTAGCTCTTAAATGGTTAGGGGCTGTTCTAAGGAATAGGGACCGCATGCTTTGTGTAAATTCCTCTACATCTGGCCCAGCCCAATTATCCTTATCCAACCCTGCTACACATCCCATGATCCTTACACGAACTATTGCCTCTTTTAAGGTGTGCCAGGGGGTGTGAGGCTCTATGTCAACATGAGAGGGAAAAACTTTTAACAAGGCATGCCTCACAATAGCCAGCAATGAGAAGTTTCCTTGTATTTCCCTCACCTGTCGCAAAATCTGCCTGACTTGGGGATCATTAGTTATCTGGCCTAGACTCACTGCTTCTGTTGCATTAAGCATCACTTTGTCTGCACCAGCGTCCCACACTCTTAACAGCCACTCGCCCATGCTTTCATCACTGCCTTGCTTATACGCTTTGGCCAACTCGGACAATTCCATTTGCGTATACCCTCTCATCAATTCATTCACCTCATCATGTGCCTCTCCTGCATTACCATACTGGTCCCTATTTACTCTGCGCTTCCGCTGCTGAGTGATGACAGGACGGGCCTTACGGCGGTCCGGTACATCATCAGGTGATTCGTAGTTGTACTCCACAAAATCTTCCTCCTCATCCGAGAAAGAAATCAATGATGAACTTTCTCTGGGAGAGTCCTTTATCACAGGTCTCATCCTTCGGGATGGCTTAGGCAACTTCCCTACAGGCCTCCTATGGTTCACTCTGTCCACCCGCAACGTAGCACACTGTTCTTCCAAACAAGCATTTCGTTCATTATTAGAAAGCAGGCACTCAGTTGCAACTATTAACCTTCCCTTTGCATCAATTAGTTCCTTTTCCAAGGCTTCTCTTTTTAATACCTCCTCACGTAAGGCATGCAAAATGATCCATCCTGTTTCAGCTGCAGCCTTACTCTGTTTCTTGGAATATACTTTAAGACATAGTCTCAATGCCATGTTCCCTACATCACCACTGGTGGCTGGGTATACAGGAGCTGCATAATGCACAAGCTCCTTCCCTATGTCTGTCCATTTTCCCAGACATGCCCATTCAGGGACTGCCCCATACTTGGCCTTCTCTTCTTTGTTCACACGCTTTTTTCTGAACAAGGTATGCATACTTATGTGGTTTCTAGTGGTCTGTCAAACAGCTATCTATAATCACTCTTCCGTTTTGCACTGCAACCACTCATGCACTTTACACAGACACAAATCAAGCACCTACTGGACAATGGAGTTCCCTCATTAGAGCCCTCCCACCCCAGTTCGGTTTACACAAATACCCCCTGGTCCCTATGGGTCAATACCCCCTTTCCCAGGCAAGCATACATACATACAACAATCAATATGTATGTATTTCCTAGTCACTAAAAGTCCAATACTCAGTACCCCCTAGCCTAAATTCCCCACCCGCTACTGTAACTAAGTTTACAGCCCACGTTATGGCAGTTCACCCGCTATGCAGATATGCTCAGTACCCCCTAGCCAAAGTTCCCCACCCGCTACTGTAACTAAGTTTACAGCCCACGTTATGGCAGTTCACCCGCTAGGCAGATATGCTCAGTACCCCCTAGCCTAAGTTCCCCACCCGCTACTGTAACTAAGTTTACAGCCCACGTTATGGCAGTTCACCCACTAGGCAGATATGCTCAGTACCCCCTAGCCTAAGTTCCCCACCCGCTACTGTAACTAAGTTTACAGCCCACGTTATGGCAGTTCACCCGCTAGGCAGATATGCTCAGTACCCCCTAGCCTAAGTTCCCCACCCGCTACTGTAACTAAGTTTACAGCCCACGTTATGGCAGTTCACCCGCTAGGCAGATATGCTCAGTACCCCCTAGCCTAAGTTCCCCACCCGCTACTGTAACTAAGTTTACAGCCCACGTTATGGCAGTTCACCCGCTAGGCAGATATGCTCAGTACCCCCTAGCCTAAGTTCCCCACCCGCTACTGTAACTAAGTTTACAGCCCACGTTATGGCAGTTCACCCGCTAGGCAGATATGCTCAGTACCCCCTAGCCTAAGTTCCCCACCCGCTACTGTAACTAAGTTTACAGCCCACGTTATGGCAGTTCACCCGCTAGGCAGATATGCTCAGTACCCCCTAGCCTAAGTTCCCCACCCGCTACTGGCAGTTCACCCGCTAGGCAGATACACAATACACCCACGTGTACTTATTTTATATTTCCTGGTCTCTCAGGGATATACAATAGCTAATCCCCTTCCCAGGGCAATATAAAACTGACACAAAAGGCTACTTTTAAGCAATACAGGATTTCAAATGGACTTATGAGTAATACATAAAAGTTTCAAGTGCAATATAATCATTACAAAACAAAACCATTTAGTACACAAGCCACTTGCAGCAATGACAACACTAAAACACACCTCTCTTGTCGCAGTGTGGTATTGTCACCCAAACATAACTTGGGAGGCTTGTAAACTAAATCCTGATAAGTTTTAACAAAAAATAACTTTCTGGAAAAAAATAAAAAATAAATAAAAAAATAAAATAAAAAAAAAATCACAAAATTGTGGAAATATGCAGTTTGGCTATTAACTATTATTATTAATAACTCCTGGAATGTCCTGCCGACTACGCCAGATGAAACGGAAAATTATTGCTAATAGTAATATACTGAGAATTTTAATAATTGTTCCAAATATCTAAATTAATACCAGATATGGTATTAACTGGTATATCTTAATAATTTAGATGTTGCTCCCAAAGTACAAATGAAATAGGATGAATCCAAAATGGAGTCTACTCACCATGTGGGCTATTCCAAAATGGAGTTAGTCACATGTGGCATGCATCACAATGGGAGTCAAATAACACTCTCCTGAAAGTATTACCCAAAAAACAAACAAAAAGAATGTACACTCGAAGAGATATGATTTAACAATTAATATCCAAACTGACACACACCTTGGTAGTTGTGTAAAAGATATATAATGTTTAATATACATGCATAAAGAAACAATATATATACACATATATAAAACAGTTGTCAAATATTATATACTTTAACTAACAATGCAATACTACAACAATCTTAACTGCAATAATCTCACAATGCTAAATACACATCAACCATTGTATAATAAAAATGATTTTGCCCTACCAAAATGTTATCCAAAAAATATGATTTTCCGTTTAATCAAAACCACCAAATAATAATTGATTAAACTAAATGAAACTAAACTAAAATGAGACTAAAATAAAACTAAATTTAAAAATAAAAACAGCGATACAAATACTTATCAGTTGCCAGCTGCAAGATGTTCAATGCTCGGCCTGGAAAAAGAATGGTTCCCTTCCAGCACGTGGCTTCACCTTATAAAGGGACTGAGCATGTGACTTTACTTACCCAATCCCTGTGTGCCATTGAATGGGGAGGAGTCAGGCATCCATCTTGGCCGCATGGCTCAGACAAAGAAAGTCTCCAAAAAGGTGCTCACTACTCCCCCTAATGGTACAATTCTAAAATGGCACTCAACATAATAAACTGTATTAGGTGATTTCTAATGAATAAGAACATAATAAACCCGTGTCCATTACATTGGGCATGTAGGTGTTGGATTTGTGTCAGTTGCGCGGCTTGGAAATAGTTGTAAAAATTGGGAAGTCCTAGCCCGCCATTTTTTGTCTTTTTATACATCGTGGATCTCTTGATTCTGGGTTTTTTATCGGACCATACGAAGTTGTCTTTTTTAGTTTGAAGTGTTTTGAAGTCTTTTGGGGAAATTGGGATGGGTAGAGCTTGAAAGAGGTAGAGGAACCTGGGGAGCATGTTCATTTTAATGGAAGCTATTCTGCCCATCCATGAGATAGGCATGGTCTTCCAGTTTTGTAGGTCTCTTTGTGCTTGTTCTAGCATGGGGGCGTAGTGTATGGTGTATGTGGTTGAGAGGACGGATGGGAGGCGTATGCCTAGGTATCGTATGTTGTCTTCGTTGTATTTGAAGGGGTGTTTTGTTTTGAGGTTAGTGAAGTCTGGTTCTGGGATTCCCACATGGAGTGCTTCGGTTTTGTCTAGGTTTAGCTTGTATCCTGAATGGGCTGTGTAATCTAGGAGTTTATGTAGGGGTGGGATGGAGTGGTCCGGGTCCGTTATTGTCAGGAGGATGTCGTCAGCATAGGTCGCTATTTTGTATACATCTCTGTTTATTTTGAGGCCTTGTATTGCTGGGGTGTTACGTATTTTTTGAAATAGGGGTTCTAGGGATAGGGCAAACAGGAGTGGGGATAGTGGACACCCCTGCCTAGTGCCGTTTGGGATCGTGAATTCTGGTGGTGTTGTGTTGGGTATGAGAAGTGAGGCTTTCGGTTGGTCATAGAGGGTGGTCAGAGCCATGATTATAGGTGTGGGGAATCAAAATTTCCATAGGGTTGCGAAGAGAAAGGGCCAGAGCAGGCGGTCAAACACTTTCTCTGCATCCATTGAGAGGAGAAGGGTTGGGATCTGTTTATGTTGAGCCGCCCATATGAGGTCTATTGTGCGTCTGATGTTGTCGCTTGCTTGTCTGTTTTGTATGAATCCTACTTGGTCGAGGTGAACTAATTTGGGAATGTAGGGTTGTATACGGTTTGCCAGTAGCTTAGTGAAGATTTTTATGTCTACGGTAAGGAGGGAGATGGGCCGGTAGTGTCCTGGATCTAGGTGGGTTTTGTTTGGCTTTGGGATGAGGAAAATATTGGATCTCAGCATGTCTCCAGGCAGTGTTTCCCCTTGTAGGAGTGAGTTGTAGAGTGTGGAGAGATGAGGTAGGAGAATGTCTGTCTGTGAATGTTTTGTAGTAAAGGCCAGTGAATCCATCTGGTCCCGGGCATGTATGTGGTTTGATCTTTTTTAGTGTTTATGTTATCTCTTCTGTTGTGATGGGGGCAGCTAATTGAGTTCTTGCGTTGTCTGATAGTGCTGGAAGGGGGAGGTCATTGAGGTAGGATTGTGCGGCTTCTTGGGTTTGCAATAGTCTTTGGGGTTGACGGGCGTCTGGGTTGTGGTCATATAATGTTGTGAAGTATTTGGAGAAGATTAAGGCATTTCGTTCTGGGGTGTTGTAGGTGCTCCCTTTAGGTGAGTTGATTTTGTTGATGAGTTTGTCTTGGGTTTTCTGTCAGAGCTTGCAAGCCAGAAGGGAGTCAGCTTTATTAGATTTGTCATAGAAAAGTTGCTTGGTCCACAGTAGAGCTTTTGGGGAATCTTTGGTCATGAATGTCTTGATGGGCTGTTGGTGGGTTTTAATTTGATGGAGCAAGTCGGGGGTGAGGTTGTTTGTGTTTGGCTGTAATGGCCCGTAATGAGCATAGATGGTGTTCCAGTTCTTTAAGTTTCTGTTTTTTAAGTCTAGTGGCCTGTTCAATCAGTTTTCCCCGGATCACTTCTTTGTGTGCCGCCCAAAGTGTACCTGCGGAGGTTATGGAGTTTTTGTTGTCTTTGAAGTAGTTTCCTATTTCTGGGTGTATGTTGTTTTTGATGTCTGTGGTATGGAGTAGGGTGGGTTTGAGCCGCCAGGTCCATGGTCTGGCCGTTTGAGAGATCTCTAATTCAAGGGATATTTCTGGTCTGACCATGTTATGGTGCCAATTGTGGATTTTTTGGTTTGGGGGAGTAGGGAGGGGGAGACTAGGAACATGTTGATTCTGGAGTGTGGGTTTGAGTAAAATGTGAAGTCTGGTGTTGTGGGGTGTTGTAGTCTCCAGACGTCTTGAAGGCCTGTGAGATGTGCAAAGTTCAAAAGCGCTTTATCTAGTTTTGAAGGGTGAGAAGCTTTTCTGGCATGTCAGTTTGGTGCGGTTTTGGTCTACGTTTTCGGGCCCTGATGTTTGTCCAGAATTGTGCGTCTGGGGTGTTAGGGGCGTAAATAGATGTAGGTTACCTATGTTGTCTGCAATGGTCACATATCTGCCGTGGGGGTCCGTGAAGTGGATGGGGCAGGATTTGTGGACCAATAAAGCTACTCTGTTATGTTTTCCAGAGTGTGAGTTTGCTAAGTGGCATGTGGTGTAGTTTTTGTTCCTGAGGGGGAAGGGTCTAGTGTTGTCATAGTGTGTTTCCTGGATGAGGACTAGATCGGCTCTCGCACGGTTCGCCCACCTAATTGGTGCCTTTTAGTGGGATTGTTGAGGTCCTTGCAGTTAAGCGAGATGCATGAGATCATTCTGGGCATTGTAGATTTCTTGTGTATGGTCAGGTAGGGGGAAGTGGCTTTCCCGTGTTGTGACGAATTCTTGCAATAGTAGGGGGAGGTGAGGGTATGGGAATTGGTGGCGTGGGGGAGGGGAAATTAGAACGAGGGGGATGGGGAGGTGTGTGTGTGTGTGTGTGTGGTCCCTGGTCTTACTGTGTTTCTGCCAGGTATTGCGGGGGGCTCTAGGTGGTGCCTGGGGGGTGAGTTTGTGTATGTGTGGTGCCCTGTCAGGGGCTAGTGAAAATAGGTAAGGGAGAGAGGAGGAAGGCTTTCACAATCCCATCTCCTCTCCCCCTCAGCACTCGGTGTTGAATAACACGCACGGTTTCTGATGAGCATTCAGCTTTGTTTGGTTCGTGTGCCGTGTGTGTGCTTGTGGGTACTATTTTCCAATTCAGGAGGTGGAATAGGTTGCGGGAGGGTTCGTGGAGCTTGTTGGAGTGTGGCTCGGTTGTGGTACATTTGTGCACTAGTAATATTCAAACATCATGTGAACATTTTAAGCATAGGTTCATTAGCGAACTATTATAAACAGGAGTGAGAGGTAGTTAAACATTTTGAAACAATGTGAAACAATTTAAACATTAATAGACATGCAAAGATTAAGACATTACACTTCTGTCCCTGGGTCCCTGGTCCTCCGTCTCAGGGGTTTTGTATGGGAGTGAGGGTTTTGCTTCCCTCTTTACATTAAGTGTTGAATACGTCCGGTGACAGTGGTGGGTCAGGAGAGTCACCAAGGGTGGGTTTTTGTCTGACAGATCTTTTTTTATTTTTTATTATTATTATTACAGTATTATTATATTTTTGTTATTGGCATTCTGATTATGGTGTGTCTGGTCAGGTAGGGTAGATTGGGGGGGTTGGAGGGTGGCCAGGTTCATCGAATGGTTAGTACATGGATCATTAGTGTAAAGGGGGGTATATAGTCTCTTGTAGTTTTAGGTCAGGAGCAGGATCTTTTGGCGGCCTGTGGGATGAGGGTCGGTAGGTCTAGTCTGGTGTAAGGCGATTCCTGCTCCTGTAGTGTGGGTGGGGGAGTCAGGGAGGTATTTTATGTTTCCTGTGAGTCTAGTCTGTCTTTAGGATTGTGATAGTCTGAAGGTAGCCTTTCTTGTCATATTTAGTGTATGATGAGTACCATACGTTTGGCGTCTGAGGCACTCCCGGTAAAGTCTTTGCTTATATGGAGTGACTGAGAAGGACTGCAGTGATCAGATTCTCCTCCGGTGGCTGCTGCAAGTTGATACGTCAGGTGACATGGTGCAGGGGGTCACATGGTTGTGCATCTTCTTTTGAGGTGAGGTGGGGGGCAGCGAGGGGTGACTAGTGGGTGCCCTCCAGGCCTCCTTTACATCCAGTTGTTGCATCGGGCTTGTCTCTGCTTGGGGGTACTCGTTGTTCTTTCCAGTTCTTGGAGTGGTCAGGTAGGAGAGTGGGGAGGTCGTTTGTTGTTTCTTCTGTGTTGTATGAGGGGGTCAAGTCCAAGAGGCCCGGGTGGGTGACAATTAGGGGTGGTTTCCCAGTGTCCGGGAGAGTGACTGGGTACATGGGGATGCAGTTACGGGCCGTAGATTTTTGCGTTGTCGGTGATGGGAGTTCTTTTTTTTGTGGCGGAGGTTGTGGGACAGGGGCTTGTGCTTTGTCTATTTTAGGGGCAGAGGCATGTGCCCATGTGTACCAGGAAACGCCGACATCTGTCCTGTGGGGCGCTTAGTTCTCCTGGGCGCTCAGAGTTGCATCTTCCAGGTGAGTGGGCATTTTATTTTTCTTGTGTGGCGTGGAGATCTCTGTCCGCCTCTGGGTCGGTCATCGTCCCAGTTTCTTGAAAGAGGGGTATGGTGCGCCAGTGGTATGCCCAATGAATCGGCAAAGGGGGCAATATCTGCCGGGGACATGAGTATATGGGTCTGTTCGTCCTTCCTGACCAGCAGTTTCAAGGGGTGTCCCCAGGAGAATCTCAGGCCGTGCTGTTTTATATCCCTTCTCTTCTTCAGCGTCAATGGGGCTAGGTCGTGAAAAAAGGTGATACATAAGTCTTTGTATCTGGGTGGTCGGTCCCTAGCTGCATGTAGCAATTTCTCTTTAGCCGGGAAATAATGTAGACGGGTTATAACATCCCTGGGGGTGGTCATGTTGAGATTTGGTGGTCTTAAAGCCCGATGTGCCCTGTCTATATCCAAGTCTTGTTCTGGGAGGTCCGGTATTATCACTCTAAAGATTTATTTTAGCGTGGGGATCAGTTGCTCCAGGGAGACGGATTCAGGTAGGCCCCTGATCTAGATATTGTTCCTCCTGGATCTGTTGTTGAGATCCTCGAGGCTGTCCTCCAGTGCAGTCATCCGGCCATGAAAGTAGGCTATATCTTGGGTACGAGCTGCTGTAGTTGTTGCGAGCGTGGATATGCGAATTTCGGTTTGGTCAGCCCAGGAGGAAAGTGCGGTCACGTCCGCTTTGAGGCCTGCTAGTTGTTTATTTATTTCGGACGCCACATGAGTTTTAATATCGGCTGTGGCTTCGTGTAACATCCCTCTCAGGATGCCAATGGTAAGTGGGGCTTTGGGATCCGGTGTTTGGGCACAGTTGTCTGGGTCAGATTCTTCATCCTCCGTACGCTGGGAGTTACTAGGCCTCTGTGTGGATCCCAGCTTGCGGAACATTGATGCGACCGATGGGGTTTGTTCCTTTTTTTTGTTTTTCCCACCATCCATGGCTCCAGGGATCGGTCGTGTTGTTCTGGGAGTGTGGAGGTTGGTATTGAGCTTTGAGTACAAAGGTTTATGCGGATGTTTGCGCATTATAGTGCTTAGGGGAGAGGGAGCTGAGAGTTCAAGCGTCCATCTTTCCTCGAGGTCAGGCTCCGCCCCCCATTTTATAACTTTTTTTGACATGCGTTTTTCTGGAATTTTTTTACTTATTCTGTCTCTCACTGTTAATATACACCAACCATTGAAATTATGGACTTATCATTCCCTTATCAGTGGGCAAACGTTCAAAATCAGAAGGGGAATAAATACTTTTTCCCCTCACTGTATGTGTCTTTATTCCCCCCACAGCACCACTGTGATGTTCTTTCTCCCCAACTACAGTGAGAAATGCAAAGACTGGCAGGAGGAGAGCGCTGTACAGTGTGCTTCCCTCCTGTTTGTCATCATGGTCACCTGTGGGCCGGTGCTCCCTAGGCAGCTGCCTGTGACACCTTATTGTTGCACCTGCCCTGAAGGTATGCCAACCCACTGGGGAATTTCCAGGTGTCCAGGTGGGACAGTCTGGCCCTGATTGAAACCATTTTTGAGAAGCATTGTTCCTGCTGTTCTTGTTGTCCGAATGGCTGTCCTGAATGTATTTAACAAAATTTGAATGAACTGAACAGTAGCATGAACTAAATTTCCACAGCTGGCTTATATCTTTTGACTTTGCTGAAGGATGTTATCTTTATGAAATGCTCAAAAAGAGAAGCCCGCTAGTATATTTATTTAAGTTCACTTTAGTTTAAAAGGCATATGTTAATATCAACTAATATTATCGCAAACGGAAAAAAAAACATATTAAATATGATTTATTTATAAAAATAAAATATTAACCTGCATACTCTTAAAACATTATAACGTGTTGATACAGCAATTAATATAAAAAATATGTATTTAAAAGGAACAGATAATTACATGCTACTTGAAATTATATTACTTTGAAGGATCATTATAGTAAATGTAATCATATAATGGAACTTTTAATTTTTAAGGTCACTTAAACTACCACAGCAATTAATTTGGAGATACAAATTTTAAACAATTTTGATATTCTAAATGTCTTTACACTTATAGTGATTTAAGAGGTGATCTCATATTAGTTTAATGGGTTTGTTTTTATAATAGGTTTACTTAATAGAATAGGACATTATACTGGGTTTGGAGCCAGAAAGCCATGCCAAGAACTCCAATAAAACTTTCTTATTGCTACCAAAACAATCTGCCCCCACAACCTTTGATTCTGGGAAATCATAATTACAGGAACAGATAACATCTTTAATTACCTTTTGTCCACACTTCAGTTGCTAGAATAAAATAAATAGCAACATCTTGCCATCTGAATTAAAGAGTTGCATTAATTCACAAATATCTGGACACACTATATAGATGAATTGTTGGCAGACCTTTATTATAACATGTGCATGTAAAATACGAGGTTAGCATGAGCACAGCTGGCATTGAATTCCATTCCATAAAAACTTTCAAGAAACACTATTACTCTCTGACAATGTTCATTAAATAGTCGCTCACCTTCTTCAGACAAGTGATTGCAGCACCTTTCTTTCAAATCAACAATGAGTGTTATAAGAATTTAATATATACAATATAAGTATTGCCTGTGTTCCTTGTACAGCTCAGAATCTGTGGGCAATGTAGTGGGGGATAGGGTCTGAACTAGGTTTATGGCTACAATTTGGGAGAGGGGCTATGGTGTGGGTGATGTGGGCTGCAATTGGGGGAGGGGGTCTGCAGTGGGGATGATATGAGACTGTAGTGGGAGGTAAGGACTGTAGTATAGGAATAGGGGCTGTAGTGGGGGTATGGGCTGTAAAAGAACAGAGTTGCACGTGGGCATATGAGACTGTAGTTGGAGAGATGTGTAGTAGAGGAGTTAGGGGAAATGGTGGGGGACAGGTGCTGTAGGGCGAAGGACAGGGGCTGAGAGGGAGGGGGCAGGGACTATGGTGGGGAGGACAGGGCTGTGGTAGGGGAGCATTAACTGTGGAGAGGGGGGTAGAGCCATAGTGAAGGGTGTAGTGACATGAGGTGAGTGGGGACAGGGGCTGAGAGAGGGGACTTTTAACAGCGCTCTTCTAATCATCAATCATCTTTTTTCCACCTCTTATTCTGACAGGAGATGCAGCCCTCATCATTAAGAAGACCTCTAGTCCATCAGGACAAACTGAGCTGTTTATTTTCTCCACCTAAAACAGCTTCTTCTCAATTCTGTCTTTCTTTTTCTGGCACTATGAACAGAACTACGCATCCCAAAACAAACAAAACAGCTAATTCATTATCAATTTAATTTGTTTTGTGATTTATTCATATCCCACTTGGAGTTGCAGAATTCGGATGATTCACTGATCACTCAAAAATGTGGACTAATGGTGATACATCTGAAACAGAATGCACAAGGGCCGAGAGAGAAGGGGTTATGGGTTGAGAGAGGGGGTACATAAGCTGAGAAAGGAAGCTGAGAGGGGGTACATGAGCTGTGGTAGCGGGGGGCATGAGCTGTGATAGCGGGGGGCAGGAGCTGTAGAGGGGGGACAGGGGCTGAGGGGGAACAGGAGCTGTGTTGATGGGGCAGAGGGGCGGCAGTGGGGGACAGTGGCTGAGAGAGGGAACAGGGGCTGTGAGAGGGCACACAGGGTCTGTGTTGGGGGCACAGTTGCTGTAAAGAGCAGTGGATGTAGAGGTGGGAACATGTGCTGAGGGGGACTGGACTTGTAGAGGGGAGCAGGGGCACAGGTGTTGTAAATGGATGCACAGGTACTATGTGGGGACAGGAGCTGCTTAAAAAAATGGATTTAAAAAAAATTCGATTAAAGGGAAAAAAAAGTTTAATCTCCCTCCCTGATGCTTACATTGGACCAGGGAGGGGTGGGTAATTGCAAGAGGCAAGAAGCAGGAGCAGTCGGCTGGAGCCAGCAAAAGCAGCCAGGGCAGTCGGCTGACCTCTTTCTGCCTTTGTACTCCTTGAGCATGTTTATGTGAAAGGTCCGTTTCACCTATTCATCCTCGCAACTTGCCACTGTGTATGTGGTGTCCCATACCTGTCCAATCAATGTATATGGCCTCTGCCAGGCCACCTGTAGTTTATCATGTCAGACTAGCTAAAGTACCATAACATTTTGTCCGACCTGAAAACTACAGTGCCTGTCTCTCTGGTCATACCATACTCGCTGGCACTGTTGAGCAGTTTGGAGGTTTTTGCGTACCGTCTGGGACAATGCCTCCATTCGATCCCTCAGCTCCAGCACATATGGTACTATCGGGGTCCCTATTTCTCCACTCTGGGGAGATCTCAAACGTGTGGTTCATGCAAGACGACCAAAGACTTTGCATGACCTGGAGGCATTTTGCGAAGACAAATTGTCAGCTATACCACATGCAAGAAATAGGGGCCTCCTACACAACTATTACAAAAAAAACTGTCATTGATGCTAAAGGGGTCAATACACAGTATTAAGAACTAAGGGTATGCAGACTTTTGAACAGGAGTAATTTCATTTTTTCTTCTTTGTTGCTATGTTTTGTTTTATGATTGTGCTCAGTGTCAATTGACACTCATTTTCAGACCGCAAATAAAGATCAGGCCCTGCCAAATCTTCAAAATCCTCATTTAGGCAAATTCAATTTTAGACATGTACCTGTTAGTGTCGTTAATAAACATCTTAACTGAAAAACCAGTGTAGACCAGATCAAGTCCCAGCAATATTGCTGAAGCTCAGTGCGCCAGCAATTGCTAAACCTGTCACTATCCTTATCAATGAATCCCTGGTGTCAGGATGCATACCCAAACTTTGGAAGACTGCAAAAGTTGTACCTATCCATACAAGTGGTGACAATATTTTGGTATCTAACTATCGCCCAATATCATTGCTCCCTGTATTGTCAAAAATCTTGGAAAAAAGGGTCCATATGCAACTATGTGCATATTATCAACAATCAAATTATATTTATTTATATATATATATATATATATATAAAAAAAAAACAAGGGGGGGTTGGCTGCACTCACCTGAACATGCATAAATGGGGGTGCTGCTGGGGGGGCAAATAATACAATACACAAGATCCAGAGCACTCACCTATCCACTAAACAG
This sequence comes from Pelobates cultripes, assembly GCA_933207985.1. Taxonomy (NCBI): domain Eukaryota; kingdom Metazoa; phylum Chordata; class Amphibia; order Anura; family Pelobatidae; genus Pelobates; species Pelobates cultripes. The sequence continues at coordinate 26,045 of CAKOES020000136.1, forward strand.
CAAAAGATTTTATTAGTTTAAAAAAAAAAAAAAATCTAGGCAAATATAATGGGGGTTTAGTTACATTATATGATCATACATTGCATAAGCCTACAACGTCAATGTACCCCATCTTTGGCAGGTCCTACACTAACAGCCTAATGTCTGCTCTTATATATACACACAGTCAGGTCCATAAATATTGGGACATCGACACAATTCTAAGCTTTTGGCTCTATACACCACCACAATGGATTTGAAATGAAATGAACAACTATGTGCATATTATCAACGATCAAATTTTATATATATATATATATATATATATATACACAAAAATATAATATATATATATATATATATATATATATACACAGTCAGGTCCATAAATATTGGGACATCGACACAATTCTAATCTTTTTGGCTCTATACACCACCACAATGGATTTGAAATGAAATGAACAAGATGTGCTTTAACTGCAGACTTTCAGCTTTAATTTGATGGTATTTACATCCAAATCAGGTGAACGGTGTAGGAATTACAATAGTTTGTATATGTGCCTCCCACTTTTCAAGGGACCAAAAGTAATGGGACAATTGGATGCTCAGCTGTTCCGTGGCCAGGTGTGTGTTATTCCCTCATTATCCCATTTACAAGGAGCCGATAAAAGATCCAGAGTTAATTTCAAGTGTGCTATTTGCATTTGGAATTGGTTGCTGTCAACTCTCAATATGAGATCCAAAGAGCTGTCACTATCAGTGAAGCAAGCCATCATTAGGCTGAAAAAACAAAACAAACCCATCAGAGAGATAGCAAAAACATTAGCTGTGGCCAAATCAACTGTTTGGAACATCCTTAAAAAGAAAGAACGCACCGGTGAGCTCAGCAACACCAAAAGACCCGGAAGACCATGGAAAACAACTGTGGTGGATGACCAAAGAATTCTTTCCCTGGTGAAGAAAACACCCTTCACAACAGTTGGCCAGGAGGTAGGTGTATGTGTGTCAAAGTCAACAATCAAGAGAAAACTTCACCAGAGTGAATACAGAGGGTTCACCACAAGATGTAAACCATTGGTGAGCCTCAAAAACAGGAAGGCCAGATTAGAGTTTGCCAAACAACATCTAAAATAGCCTTTACAGTTCTGGAACAACATCCTATGGACAGATGAGACCAAGATCAACTTGTTCCAGAGTGATGGGGAGAGAAGAGTATGGAGCATGCATTTCACTTGATGAAGACAAAACTGAAACCCAGCGGCTGGTGATGTCTATGCGTTCCAGACTTCAGGCTGTAATTGCCTGCAAATGATTTGCAACCATGTATTAAAAAGTGAAAGTTTGATTTATAACTGTTAATCTGTCCCATTACTTTTGGTCCCTTAAAAAGTGGGAGGCACATATACAAACTGTTGTCATTCCTACACCGTTCACCTGATTTGGATGTAAATACCCTCAAAGCTGAAAGTCTGCGGTTAAAGCACATCTTGTTTGTTTCATTTCAAACCCATTGTGTTGGTGTATAAAGCCAAAAAGATTAGAATTGTGTCGCTGTCCCAATATTTATGAACCTGACTGTGTGTGTGTGTATATATATAATCATCATATCTGTAGTGTTTCCTCATACTCCCTAAACTGGATGCACTGCAAGCCTGGTGTTCCCATAAAAAAAACAAAAATCAGTGTGCTCTTAGAATCATGGTTAACTACTAAAATACCAGACTCCGCTATTGCAATAGAGGGTTATTCATGTTTTAGAAATGACAGAGCAAACAGAGGAGGAGGCATTATGTTGACAAGTCCATAAAATTTACTCCTTTAAAAAACTATAACTCCCCTTCTGACGATTGGCTGAATCCTAAAAATAATAAATCATGTAGGCTGTTTAAGACTTTGCAGCTAACACAATTAATTTCCTCCCCAACTCTCATTAATATTAAAAGCCAGAACCATACCTTGTTCGATTGAATTCTCTCCTGTTGACCTGACAGAATCCAGGAGGCGGGAATTCTCCCTACCAGTTTCCGTGACCACTGTCTAGTGTGCTGCACAGGCAAAATAAAGGCCACTAAATCCCCTCTCAAGAATATATTTACCAGGTCTTTCAAAAAATTTAATCTTGAATCCTTTTTAAATGATCTCAAGAACATACCATGGCACAGATTAGGTCTAATACCAGATCTAGACTCTGCAATTGCATTTTTTTCAGTCCGAGCTCTTGCTTGTTTGGAATTTGCATGCCCCTCTGCGTAAAGTGCGACTAAAAGGGACGCACCTGCCCTGGGTTACAGCTAACCTCATTCAAATGTACCAGTTTAGAGATTCACTGTGGTCAAAGTTCAAGCATACTGGCTCCTTGAACAATCACTGTACTTACAGACATTGGCGAAATGCATGCACAAAACAAACAAAAATAGCAAAGTTCCAATATTTCTGTGAAAATTTGAACAACAACCTATCAAACCCAAGAAACTTCTGGAAAATCATAAACGGCATACAAACCCTCACAATCCACTCCCAACCCTCCACTGTCAAAGTGGGCAACCAAAAACTGCAACACCCCCTAGGTGTAGCAAATGCCTTTAATAATTGTTTTGTTGGATGGGCTGCCACCCTGGTTCCTAAGATAACAAATGACACTCATTTTCAGACAGCAAATAAAGATCAGGCCCTGCCAAATCTTCAAAATCCTCATTTAAAGAAATTCAATTTTAGACCTGTACCTATTAGTGTCGTTAATAAACCTCTTAATAATTTAAAAATGAAAAACCAGTGTAGATCAGATCAAATCCCAGGAATGTTGCTGAAGCTCAGTGTGCCAGCAATTGCTAAACCTGTCACTATCCTTATCATTGAATCCTTGGTGTCAGGATACATACCCAAACTATGTGTATATTATCAACGATCAAATTTTCTGACCACTGATCAATCAGGCTTTCGTTCAAATCACTCAACTTTGACTGTCCTCTTAAAAGTTTGCAATCACACCAAAATTGGCATGGAACAAGGAGACCTAACTGGAGCCATTTCCCTTGATTTTGCCAAGGCCTTTGACACAGTAGACCATGGCATTCTTTTGCAAAAACATAAAAACTCAGGCATTGGTGATCATCCGCTAACTTGATTTCGATCGTATGTTACAGACCGATTGCAATATGTTGCCATTTCTGATAGCGCTTCCCTCCCTCTTCCAGTCACGTGTGGTGTTCCATACTCGGCCCCCTGCTGTACACATAAAGGATCTGCCTAAAGTCTGCAAATCCGCAACTGTACACATGTATGCAGACGACACTGTAATCTACGCTAGTAAACCCAAGCTAGCGCAGCTTCACACTATGCTCCAAAACCAATTCACAGAGGTAGAAAAGTGGATAGCGGATAAATAACTCTTCCAAAACACTGACAAAACTGTTACAATGATCTTTGGAACTGTACCTAAATATGTAAACTACAAAATCAACAATTGTGTATCAGAACAAATTCAAATAGCACACTGAAAGCAGTCTGTTATTTTAAACATCTAGGTATGTTGCTAGACCCAAATCTATCTTTTGGCCTTTACATTGAAAAAATCTCTTCAAAACTTTACCCAAAACTAGGTGCCCTGTACAGAAACAAATCCTGCCTGAGCCCTACAGTAAGCCCCATTGATTATGAGGACGTAGTATATGCACCCGCACAGCAAATCCACCTTAATAAACTTAATAAGTTATATAATTTGTTCTGCTTCTTTGTACTAGAATGTAATTAATTTACCCACCACTGTGACATGTTAAAAGAGCTAAACTGGCTGTCGCTGGAATCCCTACGCACTCTTTATCTTTCCAGCCTTGTGCATAAGAGCATTTCTGGGAAACTCCCACCCTAGAATGCTCTCCCCGGCTGTTCCCACTTCCTATAACCTCTGATCCAGTAATAGCACGATATTTAGCATAACACGATACAAAAATAAAGTGGTTCGATCCTCCTTTTCCTACAGAGCAACGCAATTATGAAATAAGCTTAAGGAACACAGTAAAATCTTCATTTAATCTAAAATCTTTTCAGAGATCTCTAGCAATATACCTCAGCACAGAATGCACCTGTCATGGTTGAATATATTTATTACCTGTTATGTATTAAAAAATAAATAAAATATATATATATGGGGTTCCTCCTTCTCAATTACACAGCCACGTGGCAAATTCTTTTTGTTTTTTTTTCATGATTTTTGACTTGATCTGAGTTTTAACAGTTTTTAACAGCATGATTAATAAGTATACAGATTCTCCACTTGAAAAGCCATCTGACTGACAAAACGTGTCAGGCTCTACTCGATCTATGTTGGTGAAAATATTATGCAGTAGGCATGGCTTCTGGGATACACAAGGATATTTGTCAAATTTGGTAATGGTAAATTACCAAATTGATACCACCAATTATCCTTGTTTAAGCTTGATATTTAGTATTAGTTTTTTTTCTTGGATTATGTACACTTGAAGGCACACTGTTTAGGTGACATACCCTAGTATTATAGATATGTTTTCCTTTTATACCAGAGTGCAGTAACTTTGAGGGGTTATCACAATGCCCTTGCTACAAGGGTGAATGGAACCCATTTGTGAATGGGGGCAGGGGGGTTGTAGGAAAGGCCCATGTTGTGTAGGGGTGTTGAATTGGAGTGGGTAGGGTATTTTTAGAGGGGGGCAGGGGATTTGTAGAAGGGGGACTGGGCAGGGGATTTGTAGAAAGGGGACTGGGCAGGAGTTTTTTTAGAGTGGGATGCAGGGTTTTTGTAGAGGGGGCAGGGGTTTTGTAGAGGGGGTTTTTCTAGAAGCAGGACTGGGCACGGATTTTATAGAAGGGTCAGTTTGCAATAAAAAAAAAATTAGAAAACATAAAAAAACAAAAACATAGGATCCACCAAGGTGCCAAATGCTCTAGGTACACCACTACCTAAAGCTATAGTGCCCTAGTCACTGTTTAGATGATGTTTAAGGTTAAAAAGGTAGTTTACCTCTGTTGATGATCGTGTGCAGTACAATGCCATGCTGCACCAATTAGACTGTCTCTCTGATGATCTGACTGAAGTTTTACTATTACTATTTTACATAAAGGGCCACTAGTGGCTGCCATACTGAAAGCCACAAGAGGCAAGGTCTTTAGTGTTAAAACAAGGGCACATAGCACCCAGAACTTCATTGAAATGGTAACTCAATGGTACCTTGGTAACTATAGTGTTCCTTTAAATAACATTAGAGCTATTTTCTTATTTGTGGATCTTACAAAAAAAAAAAAAACATTTGTAATTGTGCTATCGCTTAGGTAATGGGGCCAACTACCATAATACTTGTATTATCATTGTGTTTGAAGACCAATTCTAGAGGCCAGTTTAAATTGCACATAATGAGTTGTTAAAATTACAGTATTAGGTTTTGGAAGCAAATGTCTGGAAGTGCGTAAATATCACACTCTCCTGGTTAGCACTTACACCGGCTAATAATACAAATTTTATATGAATTTGGCAAATGATCACAGTTCATATGTGAAGCACACCAAACATAACACAGCCAAAAATAGATGAACTCATATTTTAAATTTTTTTTAAGTTTGCTGTTTTTGAGCAACAAGCAAACATTGTTATAAATTGCATTACATGAATGCAATGTATGTGTTTATTTACTTTCTGGAATTGAGTAATGATGTGTTACAAATATATTAATTAAACTATCAATTAATATCAATTAAATAAGCATATCAATTAAACTGTCAACAGCTTTTCCTCCCTGCACCCTGATTCCTCTCCTGCAACTGTCATCAGAACAAAACATGAAGTCCCCAGTGAATACTATCCTAGCAACCTACTTTTCTACTCTACCCTTACTTTTTGTGTCACTATATCCCACTCCCTCTAGCATGTAAGCTCATTGAGCAGGGCCATCAATCTCTCTGTTCCTGTATGTCCAACTCATCTGGTTACAAATATCTCTTTTAGTCCACCCATTGTAAAGCGCTAAGGCGTTTGGCGCTTTATGAATAATAATTATAATAAGAATAATAAAAAAATAATAAACATGATAAATGCTCAACCTCTTTAGCTACACAGGAACTTCTATGCTCACCTAGTAGGCAATGACCCCCCAAAAATGAAAGTAACTTTTATATCCATTGAGTTATAAAGATTTTTTGAGTGATAAATGTTAGAGGGATAGTGCTGTAGGGATAAATATATGTTGGTTAGCAATGGGACATTAGGCTTCTGTGTAGATAGACTTGTGAAGGGTGAAAAATGTCAGTAGTTACAAAGAAAATTTTCCCAATGGAAAACTTCCAACATTCAGGGAGGTATTGGTTACGTTCTGTTAAATAATGATTAGAAAACTGAAAATAGCTGATGTACCATGTAAGGGTTAATCATATGGAAATGTTTGTATTTCAAGCTGAATGTAACAAATTTAGAACTTAAACATAAAATTAAAAAAGGGTAAAATCCTAGTAGTTTCATAAATGTATACAATGGGAAATCTTCAGGATCTCCATGTACAAAACTGATTTACAAATTTTTTTCATGTAACTGTCACACCTGGTAAAAGCAACATCTTGGAGATAATTAAAAACAAGAAATGATTATACACATAGGTAGCATTCAAAATAATAATCTTTCATCGCAATTAGAATTGCATTTTCCTCTAAAATTGTGATGGGGGGGGCGGAGCTAACCACAGAGCCGATCAGACGCCATTTCTGACAGCTCCAAAACCAATCTTAGTATCTCGCCTTAATCTTGATAATCCAGTCTGATCTCACCACCCCAAACCCATACCCAGACTCAGGACACCGCGCTGCATCAATAGATGTCCTTCTTTTTGAAAATACCGAAGCAGAAACGCAAGCCCGGGGCCTACTCCACGCAAACGCTGCCTACTCTGGAGGCACTACTTGGTGGAGCTTACCAAGGCCTTACAAGCAACCCTTCCAAGTCGGGGGCCCACATGCCCGCCATGGGGCGACGCTCCCAGAAAGCCGGCACCCAGGCAGATGGTAGAGACATTGGGGCTAAGCTCCAGCGGCCTGCAAGGCACAAAATGGCCCCCGGAGGAAAACCAGCCAGCTACTGCCCTGTCGGCGCACGCTGATCATTTAGAGAGAACTGACCCCTGCTCCATACCACCAGCATCCCCGGAGGGATTTCCACCAGCAACTAAACACGACCTACAAATACTCACAAAATGCTGTTGAAAGAACTAGCAGGACTCAAAGTGCTCTAAACCAGATGAATTCAAAATTGACATTGAACTTTTCAAGATGAATAGAACTCTGAGCATGCAAGCTTTACATAACACAGCGACACCAAGACCGGCTTCACAATTCAAATTGAAGAGTACATGGGAACCCAAAAATACATATCATTCTATCAAAACATTTTCCACCATCTTGAAAACAGATATGGATACAATACTTACTCAACAACAGAAGAAACCAGACAACTTAACCCAGGTTGAGAGGATCGCCCTTAAAGATCTAATTGGTGATGATCAACTTGTAATTCGAGCGGCGGATAAAGGGGGAGCGATTGTCTTGCAAGATTATACAGATTACAAGCAAGAAATTCTTACACAATTGTCTGACACCAAGACATACAGAAAATTAACATTTGATCCCACGACTAAGATCAGTAGTAAAATACAGGAGTGGATAAAATTAGGATTAACAGCGAAGTGGCTGGATTACAGTACAGCGGAATTTCTACTCAACACACACCCCAAAATCCCGATCTTATATACACTACCTAAGATACACAAGGATGCAAAAAAGCCACCTGGGAGACCGATTGTATCCGCTCGTGGAGGATTGTTGGAACCGGTAGCCAAATATGTAGATTTCTTCTGCAAACCTTCAGATTACACACATGTTTAAGGGACACTCAAGATTTCCTTAACAAAATTACAAATTGTGAGCCAATCGACACCCAGTATATTTTTGCTACAGCAGATGTCAAGAATTTGTATACTGTGATCCCACATGCCATGGGCATAGAAGCAATGCGAACACTTCTTTCACAGTCAGACGTCTATGAAGGACCTCCCATTGAATTTTTGTTGGAAGGTCTACAACTCACACTGTCCAATAATTATTTTCGTTTTGAAAAAAGTTTTTATATTCAAGAGACGGGGACAGCGATGGGATCTGCAATAGCTCCAACATATGCCAATAGTTTCATGTACGCATATGAAAATATGCATATTTTACCTAAATACAAGGAACACTTGATACAGTATCACAGGTTTGTGGACGACATTTTCATATTGTGGAAAAGCACGGTAGTAGAACTGGAGACCATGATTGATGAATTGAATAATCTGGATTCCACTATCAAACTAAGTCTGATTTATAGTACAGACAAAATCCAGTTTTTGGATGTTGAGATATACCGGAATGGCCCAAACATTGGATATCGGTTATACAGAAAGCCATCGGATCGCAATACACTTTTGCATGCGAACAGTTTTCATCCTAAGGCCTTGAAAGATTCATTACCCATCTCTCAATATCTCAGGGTATTTAGAAATAACTCAGATGACAATACCTGCAGGATTCAACTAGAAGATATGACCAGATCTTTTTTGGAACGGGGATACAAACACAACGTGTTACAGAGTTGCCGGCTAAAGGCTGAAAATATTTTTAAAGGAACATCAACTAAACAGTTACAAAGTATCCCAAAGATCACGATTCCTTTATTATTTCATTCAGAAAGCCAGAGGTTTTCTCAAAGGATCAAAAAAAGATGGGATATTCTTTCTGCAGATAGGACACTTAATCAGGTCTTTTCACAAAAACCACGAATTGCATTTTCACGCAATAGAAATTTGAAGGACATCTTGGTAAAAACTGACACTCCTAGTTGTTATAATTTCCAAACACACAATGTAAAGAAAGGTTGCTTCAAGTGCTCAGGTTGTGTCACCTGTGGGCACATGCTGACAGGATCCTCTTTCGCACACCCACATACAGGTAAAAGAATCCAGATAAAACATCGTCTAACCTGTATGAGTGATCATGTGGTGTATCTCATTTCATGCCCTTGTGGCAAATATTATGTAGGAAAGACGGATTTAACAGTGAGAGATCGTATCCGAGGCCACAGATCAGGAATCATGACAGCATATCGGGATGGAAAAACCGATAAGCCTGTGGCGAAGCATTTCCTTGAACTTCAACATCACTTACCCACCTTGAAATTTATTGTGATAGATCATATTCCACCGCTGATCAGAGGGGGCGATAGATCGAAGCTATTATTACAGAGAGAGACTTTCTGGATTAAACATTTGGACACAGTTCAACCGAAAGGACTTAATGAATATAATTCCTTTGGATGTTTTTTGAACATTCGCTGATAATGTATACTGTGGGACTCATAGTTTCTAGATGAATTAGATTCACTCACGGGATGTTAGCTCGCATGATGGTCGTGTATAATTTGGATAAAATCTTTATTTGTATCTATAGATTGTGATTCCATATTCGTTTATATTGAGGCGGTGGTTTGTGATTTCGGCAGCAGTCTGGTTCATTTTACATCATCTTCACTTTGGTTTCACACTGCATGTTAACATGACACTTGTGTTGTCACAATCACCTTTTTTTGTTCTGCTTATTAGATCATTTAGGTCATTCTGGACCTACATCATTTACTATCCCGTGCTTATTTATTCATTACATCCTTTTTTCACCTGCATACATTATAATTTTTCGTTGTATTTTTATTTTTCATATTTCATATGTATTATAGCTACAGTTTTTAGCTTTCACAACACACTATACCTGTCTTAGACCAGTACATTTTGCTACCTCACAACACATAGTCTTTCCACTATGGGTCTTCATGATCCAGCATATTTACACATATTAGTTTGTTGAGTCACATTTGGTTTTCGTTACACTGGTTACACATTGTATAATATTTTCATATAGGGGTTGCATCACTATCATTTTCCTCATTCTGTTCACATAGCATTTTGTAGACCATCTTTACCTCAGCTTACTACTCTCTTGTCAGTTCACTACACATTTCATTTGTCCGTTTCACATACATCTCCAGCAGCACACATTTTTTATTCTTGTTACATATTTAGTCCATTCAGATTACATAGACTTTTTGATACAGTTCTTCTTTTTTCCATTTCATACACTATCGTACATCTAACACATTTGACTTCTTTGCAATGCTCCACACATTCACTGAGCTTTTTTTCATTTGTCTAATTTTTTATTTTTTATTTTTTTTTGTCTCTTTATTCAGCATGCATACACACATTAACCTGTTCTGGTTAACCTTTGGCTAACCCATTTTCATTCATACTGCTGTCTTTAACATTCCACACTCATGTACATTTAAGACCATGTAATCAGACTTTATTTCTTTTTCCTCCATACATGCTTTTAATTTTACTCCGATTTTCTCTTTTTTAAAACAACTTTGCCGTTTCTAGGCAACACTTGGTGGCTGTGCTTTATGTCACTTTTCGGCAGTATGCTTGACAGTCCTCGGTTTGCGGCTCTATTCACAGAGCAGACTGGACAAACAGGGTGCACTTGGTGATTGGGTAACTTTAACACATGAGATTGTATATATTTGAGATTTTCACGTCATAGCATCTTGATAAAGACCGCTAGACGGTCGAAACGTTGATTTATATGCGTTTGATTTAATAAAAATGTTTCTACTAAATCCAATGAGTGCTCTCAATTTGTTCCATTTATATATATATATATATATATATATATATATATATAAGCCACTGTAACGGCTACCCAGCTAGAGTGAGGGTATCAGCCGTTGGGGACATCCTTTTCTTCCTGGCAAGTCGCTGTATAGTGATGGAGCTGCTTATTCCCCTCTGCTGGATCCAAGGTAGAAGTCAGGTACAGCTCTGAAAAGAGCTTAGTGATTATGCTGCAAAATTCCCCATTCAAGAACGAGACAAGGCTACGTTTTGAAGGGTCAAGAAGAACTAAAGCTTTAATGACAGACACTCTCTTTTATTTTACACTCTCTTTTATACACTCTCTTGTATGTGATTCTGCCCATGCAAGGGAGACACCCACATAATTAACAGTACAGCCAATAAACATAATATACATTCCATACATCTCCTCCCCTTAGATAACCACATAACATAATTAAAATGAACATATTTTTCCCCAAAGTTTGGATGTACCCCAAATATTTGGGGTACAGGCATAAATGCGGTGTCCCCAGATAGCTTTGTTCTGGTGGACTAATATATCCAAAATTCAGCCCATTAGGTTCAGCCGTTCCGGAGAGATGGGGCTTGAAAATTTTGACCGACTGTACGGGCAAAATAGCCAAAAACAGTTCCATGAATCCTGGCCCTGCAGTCGGTCTTAGTTAGTGCGTAAAAAGTCCCGAACGGCTGGCCATCCATATATAATCTCACGTTCGCTGGAATCCCCATAAACTGTTAAGTCTTTCTACCGAACGCCCTGTCGTTCGGTAGTTGTAGCACGTTTCCCGAAGTTATGGAGGTCTCAGCGGTGTTCGCCTATTCGAGTGTCCGATTTTAGTTCCAGACACTCGATGGCAAAACACCGCTGTTTGGGAGTTAAAATGGCCGCGAACATGTGGAAAATCCCCATAGAGCAGGGAGGTAAATGAGTCATAATTAGGAATCAAGGTGGCCTGTTATTTGGTAGCAAGCATTCGTATGGGGAATGCTTCCAATTTCCCGAACTGAATAGTAATCTACAGTCTCCATATGCAGATTAAGCTGTCCTTTTTGTTACAGCCACAATATAAAGACTTGACAGACTGTGACAGGAAGGTACAGCATTCACTTGCATCATTTACCTACCTATTTGTGCTATAAATACTTATGGATACCATTATAAAAGCTCCCTATATGTGATGCTGGCTTGTGCAGTAAATCATGTTTCAATCAAGAAGAGATTTCTGAAAACCTCCGAAAAAAAAGTAATTCATAGCAATGGAGATGGGAGATTGTCAGGAGGATAATATGCAAATGGTAGACATTGTATTAAGCATTGTTATTGCCTCTGCTGGGAGTGATTACCAGCCACATTCGATCAAGGAATATTGTATATGTATTGAAAGAAATGGTCCATGTAATATAAGCAATATCATTATTGTCTTCAGCCTCTCCCTCTTCAGTGAAGGAGTGAAATGTTGACATGCTTTATTTGCAAGCGGTTGTACAATAACCAGAAAATAAATGTTGGACCTCTGTATCCCACTCTAATGCTTTCTGTCCTAACTCTGATAGCCAGCACACTCTCTACTACTCTCCTACCATTCACTATCACATTTAATCACAGTAAATTTCACACTTTTCCCTTAAGACAATCAAACAGGCATAGAATCTATTACATTGTAGTGATTGCTAGGTCAAGAAAATGGCATTGGTGAAAGAAAATAAACGATGTGTTATGTATGAATGTGTATATATGTGGCAATGAAGGGCACTGTGTAATGAATGTAAATGCAATGTATCATTCTACAAATCCCTACCATTGTTACCATTCTACTCTCCTATTATTATTATTATTATTATTATTATTATTGGTATTTATATACCGCCAGCTTATTCAGCAGCACTTAAAAGTAAGAGGGGAATTTACCAAATGAGACAATCACAAAATGTAACAGGAACAAAAGGTAGTTGAGGACCCTGCTCGAATTAGCTTACAGTCTAGAGGAGGTGGGGTATAAGAACACAATAGGAAGGAAGACCGAAAATAGACAGGGTGTGAAAATAGCAGAGCTGAAGGTGATAGTGGAGAGAGTGAGAGGAAGGTTTGAGAGATAGAAGTCACTCTTTGAGGCCATAAACGTTTCTAAAAGATGGGTTTTGAGGGACTTCTTAAAGACTAAGGGATAGTCTGACAGGGGTTGGCAGGATGTTTCAGAGGAAAGGAGCCGCCCGTGAAGTCTTGCAGGTGTGAATTTGCATTAAGGGTTCGAGCAGCAGACAGGAGAAGGTCACAAGTAGAGCGGATTGTTGCTTCAGGCCGTTACTTGTTTCTACTCTGTTGCACTTCCTATCCAGGGACTCGATCACATTATTACTATTTTCGTTACAACTTATCTCTTGCAGGGCAATCTAGCAGTATATTTCCACAGTGATTTTCTATTCTGTTCTCTACTATTTAGATACTGTCTATTATATAGTATTTGTATAGCAATTTTTTACTAACTCCTCCCTTTTTTTCTTCCGTATTTTGAGGTTTTTACCTTTTTTAATTATACTTATTAAATGTTATATTTTATATTTATAACCAAATAGTAATAAATAAAAGAAGGAAACAGCGCTAAAATAAACCAATACTAAGATAGGTAATGTATGAGGCGGCTACCTAAAAATAGGGTTCCCTCTAAGCCTTATAGACAAAGGTAATACACAAGACACAATAGAAAAAGGTTGCGCCAAAGCTGGCTATTGTACGACTAAAATAAACAAAGTCCAGAGAATAAGTAGTGCCAAAGCATATAATTTGTCATATACATTAGGGTAATTTAATTGTTTAAGGGCCTCATCAATATACATATTTTTTGGGAGGATGACTAGACCTCCCCCTTTGTCAGCTGGTTTTATGATGATAGTATCGTCTTTTTCAGTCCTTTTAATGCTAATTGTTCTTGGTAGGATAGATTATGGTGTTGGTATTTGTGTTTTTCTATTTTATTTAAGTCTTTTAGTACTAGTTTTTCGAATACTTCTATGGGACCGGATTTGAAAGTGGAAGGGTGAAAATTTTAATTTTTCTTTAAATTACTTCTTATAATTGAAGGAAGAATAGAGTTGGTGACAGTCGTCTGTGGGAATGTCTATGTTGGTTAATGTAGTATTTGGTTCTGCAGACTTGGTTGTAAAAAATCTTTAGAGTTGTCTTTCTAACAAATGTATTAATGTCTAGAAAGGCTTGGAATTGGTTAAAAGGATTGGTCGGTGCATATTTGAGACCCTTTGCTTAAAACTGAGATTTGTGTAGAAGTTAAAAAATGTTGTGGTAAGTTAAAAATGCCATGATCTTTTTCTGTTAGATTGGTTGGTGTCTTTCTAGTCTCTCTTTTTTTGTATTCTTCTTCCACTTCTCCTTCCTCTAAACTTAGGCTCCTTTTTTTTGCTCTTGTTGGGTACAAGGTTTGGACAAGCTGATTATTGTGTGGTCTGATCTCTAAAAAATGGTCCTCATTTTCAAACTCGGAATCTATGGATAGTAGTTGATATCTATTTTGGTGACTGAAGTTGATGGGTGATTTCTTATGGTGGGTTTGTTCATAGTCTTTATGGGAGTATCTATTTCTTTGTGGTCTTGGGGTAGTGTCGTATGTGTTTCTTCCTTGTGTGGATGACTCGTAGGTCATGGTATTAGTCCTTCTGTGAGTGGGGTGGTTATGGTAATTTTGCGGTGAAGTGTTCTGTTTTAAGAAGTGGTGTGGTGATCTATAGTTTCTTCCTGGAGATTGGTAGTATCTTTTTTTTTTACCTTATTATGCTGGGGGTGTGATTGACCTTTGGTGATAGGATCTTGTGTATCTCTGTTGATTTGATCTGTTTTGGGGTTGTTGGTGAACATAGGAAGGTTATCTATCAAAGTGGTTAGGGTATTGCTGTGTATTTGATCTTCCCTGGTGTGATAGTTAGGATTCAGATTATGGTAAGTAGAAGTTTCTGAGATATATTTTTTGTTTATGTGGTATGTTCTGACTTGATCAATGGAGTAGTCTTGCTTTTCTCTGATATACTTTTAGATTTGTATGTGTTTAGTGTCCATTTCGACCTTTTCTGTTTTATTTTGTATTAAGATTGAGTTTTGCTTGTATACTTGAGTTTCAGTAAAGGGGAGGAGCTTGTCTCTAAGGTCATTAACTTCTGTATCTAGGAGTGAGAGCTTTTTACTTTTTTTCAAAATAAAAGTTTCCATAAGGCCTAGAGTTCCAATTTGTTGTTCCAATCTCTCAGAAACTTCTCATCATCTTGGTCAGACGTGGGGAGTTTATAAAGTATAAAGTATTTTTTTAGAAAACCTGAAAAATACAGAGCGCCACAATCACTATATAAATACTGTATAGGGGTAAAGGAAAAAATGAGATCAAGAGGAAAAATATATATATAGTAGACAAAAATGTATTACATAAAAAATCCACAATATAGCACAAAACATGTGCAATGAAATATATATTAAAAGGCCATAATGGGCCAGAGACCCATAGGTATAGCAGCTTAACACAATAAATACTGGACTAAATACATAAAGTGCAAAAAGTGCAAATGAGAATAAAGTGCACAATAAGATGGTCATCCAGGTATACACAAAGTATTGTACCATAGAAAGACTCGAGTAACAGAGTAAGCACTTAATAGTCCAAATAGACACAATATTGCACAAAAAGATAAATCCAGCATATGTGGTAATAAAACTGCCGATACCAAATCACAGGGTCCCCTGGTAAGCTCAACGCGTTTCGTCCTACGACTTCCTCAGGAGCATCTTCTCTCTTCAAACGCCATTCTTCTTTTAAATCCGCCGGTTCTGGGAACTCCTCTATGCGTGCGCCGTATCACGTGCGTCGTCCTACGTCATGACGCACACGTGAATGGCCCGCGCATGCGCGTCCAGGCTGGAACGCAAAAAAACTTTATGGCTACTTTACACAGTCACACAAAAGACGTTACTATAGAAAAAACGTCTATAGAGTGCGAACTGAATTTACAGATCCTGCCTATCTCCCAACTGACCCCTAACATAGAATGCTAACAGCCTAAGGGGAAATATAAATAATACTTATGTAAAAAACAAGAAAAGGAGAAGAGTTAAAAATGAATAAATAAATTAAGAATACAGGCAAATGTGTATATATATGTGAATGAATGGAAGAAAAGTCTATTTATATTCCCAATAGGTAACAAGAACATATACAAAGTACATTGATAGTTCTATATGTACATCAGAAATAAAGGTATATTAAATATATATGTATAACCATATATGATACAAATGTCATACAAAAACATAATCCAAAGGGACATCAGAGCCCATAGTGGAATCTTCAGAATCACGGCAAACCATCTATCCCGTGAATACTCCCCTCTTACAAGGGTTAACTAGAGCAAACGAACAGAGAAAAGTGAAGGCAAATAAATAAATTAATTAATTAAAAATATTATAAAAAACATATTTAAAAAAACGTCAATTGTCTAAAACCAGACAAATATATAAATATACATAAAATCATGTGATAAAAGTGTCAGTCCATAAAAACCAGTATATCTAGATCTGTATTAAGCCCAGAGGGGACAGAGGACTTCATTTTATATATCCACTCTGTCTCCCTCATGGACAACATTTTTTCTGTATCCCCACCTCTCCAGTGTGGTACAATTATATCGATCCCAATACACATAAAATCCTTAATATCAAATTCCCTGCAAGCAATACAGTGTTTAGGTACCCTATGTTTCAAATTCTTATTCTTAATTCCATTAAAATGCTCCAACAATCTTACATGAAGTTGTCTAATGGTACGTCCTATATATTGGACCCCGCACTTACACTGTAATAAATATACCACATTTTTACTCTGACAATTAATAAAATGTTTAATTTTAAAACTTTCTTTGGTCACAGTACTAATAAAATCAGTGGTCTTATTTTTCTGGAATTTACATGTACTGCACCTACCACATTTAAAAAAAACCTTTAGGTTTCTCTGATAAAAAAATTGACTTTCTCATTTACGTTTTCATTTTTAGGTAGAACACTAGGGGCTAAAATATTCCTTAGGTTATTGGGTCTTTTGTATATTACCTTAGGGTTTCGTGGTAAAATCTTTCCTAAATACTTATCTTGCAACAAGATAGGCCAATTCTTTTTAATCGATTTTTGTATTAAATCGGCCTTATTGTTAAACTTCATCAAGAAAGCAAATTCTTTGTATCATCCTTATTTCTCTTACTTTTTACCAGAAGGTCTTTCCTTTGTAGACCTTCCACCTCTCTCTGGGTATTGGATAAAAGTTCTCTAGGGTAATTTTTATCTAAAAATTTCTTATTTAAAATTTCAACCTGTTCTTTGAAATCTTTCTTCTCTGTACAGTTCCTAAAAATCCTCATCTGTTGTCCTTTAGGAATATTAGTTAGCCACTTGCGATGATGACAACTCGAAAATTCAATGAAACCATTCCCATCAGTTGGTTTAAAAAAGGTTTTACTCTGGATTTTTCCTTCTCTTAAAAACAATGTTAAATCTAAAAAATTAATACTCGTATCATGGATTTCATCCGTAAATTTTAGACCATATACATTGAGATTAATATAAGTTAAAAACTCAGCTAAAAGACTCCTGCTTCCCTTCCAGATAAAAAGAACATCATCTATATACCTCCTCCACTGCACCAGGTTCGCACCAAATGGATTATTATGCCAAATATTATTCGTTTCCCAATCAGCCACAAAAATGTTGGCATAACTTGGTGCGAACCTGGTGCCCATTGTTGCCCCACAGGTCTGGAGGTAATAAACCCCCTCAAACCAAAAATAGTTATGGAACAAGATAAATCGGATGAGGTCTAAGATAAAGCTTGCTTGTTCTAAATTCATCTCAGGGTCATTACTTAACACATTTTTGACAGCCTCAATGCCTTTCTCATGATCAATTACAGTGTATAAAGATGTCACATCCACTGTCACCCAAAGGTAATCCTCTTGCCAGTCTACCCCCTCGAATTCTTTGATAATCTGGGCAGAATCCTTTGTGTATGAATTTGCTAACACTACATATTTCTGTAAAAAAAAGTCTATATATTGCAAGATATTACTGGTCAATGACCCAATACCACTAATAATAGGTCTCCCTGGTGGGGACTCAAGACACTTGTGAACCTTAGGAAGGTAATAAAAGACAGCTGTTCTGGGGGAGGAGATAAAAAGATATTGGAACTCATCCTTACTAATAATATCTTTATCCAAACCCAATTTTAAAATATCATGTAGTTCCTTCTTAAAAACACATAAGGGATTACTCTTCAAAATTTTATATGTATTAGAGTCCCCTAGTATTCTCTGTGATTCTTTCATGTAATCTTCCCTATTTAAAATCACAATACTCCCTCCTTTATCTGCCTGTCTAATCACTATCTCTTTATTGTCCTTTAAAATTTTCAAAGCTTGTTTTTCCATTTTTGTCAAATTTTCTTTGCTTTTATTCTTAGATAATCTCTCAAATTCACTCATTATCATCTCGCAAAATACAGGTATATGGTCTCCCTTCTCCCACGTGGGAAAAAACTTTGACTTATTTTTCAAACCTGAATGGTTAATTCCTGGTGTCATAATTCCCACATCGGGTGGGGTCATAGTTGTCATCAAATCTCCTTTAATATCCCTCTGTTCTAAATCTGTCTCTTTTTTCTTTTCAAAAAATCTTTTAATTGTTAACTTCCTTAAAAATTTCTGGGTATCAATAAATAATTCAAACATATTCGGATCGGTTTGTGGGGCAAATTTAAGTCCCTTATTTAAAATCTTTAATTGTTTAAAAATTTCTTTAGATAAATTAAAAATGCCTTCAATATTTCCTGTTTCATTTAATCTGACATTTCCCCTTCCTCTATTTCCCCTAGGCCTCCAGTGGCTCCTAAGAGCTTCCTCTTTTTGGGGGGTGTTTGGGTGGTCTGTAGAGGGGAGAATCTGTTCCTGTGGAACCACACATTCTTACCTCGTTGATGGACATTTCTTGGACGGTTTTCTAAAAAAACTTTCTGTTGATCAACTTTATCTCTTATTTTACCATTTGTCACATTCCTCTGTGACTCTTTACGTCTTACTACCTTATCAGATTCGTCGAAGTTAGTACTTCTTAAATTATAAGGTTCCCTATTTGTTTCTCTAATCTCATTTCGTTTAATTCTAGATACTATAGGAGTATTATCCCTTCTATATCTTGTATTACCACCCTCATGAAATCTAGTTATCTCATTTCCCCTATATTGAGGACCTCTAAATCTCTTCTTCCTCCATTCTCTTTGTGTGCCTCTTTTTATAATCATCTTTATCTCTACTCAATTTCTTTTCTTTAATATGTATGATCTTCTCTTCCAATTTCTCCACATTTCTATTTAATAATTTACTATTTTCTTTAATTGTTTCCTCATCGAAAGCTTTATTGATCTCAGACTCAACCAAATGTATTTCCTCTTCAATATTTTTTAGACAATCTTCCTGGTATTCAACCAGGATCCCCATTAGTTGGTTTGAGCATTTGTCAAGAGTGGCGTTCCATTTAGCCATAAATTCAGAATTCTCTTGACCAAATGCCGGTTCCTTTTCAATACGTAATCCCCTAGGTATAATACCTAATTTCAAATATTAAATATATTAACAATAGGTGTGGAATATGTGGCGCTGAGTGGTAAATATGAACAGTGTAGTATAGCTGCTGTATACACTCTATGGGTACTCCTAAAAACCCACCATACAAAGATAAACACCAAGAAACAAAAAAGATTTCAGACTTAATGGGTGTTACCACCCCTAAGGTCTTCTATCTTTAAGAGTGCAGCGCTGTATAATATGTGAAAACACAGTGAATTACCTGTGATTCTAAGACAATTATCCTTGATATTCTCCAATGTAATATACATACAAAAGAAAACAAAAATATATACAGATAATTGTGCAGTATATCTAATACTTGGTAAAGAGTTTAGTGAGTAACAGATATATACACTCACATTTTTTTTTTAGAGCCTTTTCAAGTGAATTAGGCTCTAAACTTCCGTGCGTCTGTGTCTTTAAGGGTAGATCACACGACCCCTCTCTCCAGGTTAAGTGTGTATTTTCCTCTCCCCAACGTATATAAAAGACACAGAATTATCCAACTAAGTGTAGCATCCTATGTAAAATTTTCATACACTTAAATAATAAGTTAAAGTGCTCACCTTCTTTAGAGCCTTTTGGTAACTGGCTCTAAGTATATAGGCCTAGTGTCAATTTGTGGGGTGACACTGCCCCTTCCCTGGAATCACTGGTACTGGATACAGTGGATAGTTTAAAATGAAGAAAATTTATTACAGAGTATATAGAATCAATATAAAAATTTCTAGAAAATAAAAAATAAATAAATAAGAACAAAGTATTGCAAGTATTTAGTGGTTTAGGAAAAATGATGAGTCCACTTTAAAAGCCAAAACGCGTTTCGCCGGTAAAAACGGCTTCCTCAGTCAGCTTGTGGGTTTCCTCTGGATGTCCTCTGTTTTGAGCGTTCAAAATCCCGCCGAAAAAGTCGTCCTCCAATCGTGTGAGTCCTTGCGTCACGTGATGCGGCTGAAAAGCCGTCGCGTCACTTCCGGGTTTTCGGCACTACAAAGTCCATAGTGCTTTGCGCTCAGCGCGGCACTTCCGGTTTTCGTCCGGTCTGTCACAGGGGATTTAGTCCGCAATGGGAGGATTAATCAGTCTATATTTGAGCCTCCTTAGGCTCATACACAGTTTAGAATAGAATAAAAAGGCATACATAATTAAAAGTTGTAATCTGCTGTTCTTTTTATACATTGTATATGAACAAGCTAATACATTTAAGCTTATTAATTCCTTTATATACAGTTATGTGCAAAGCATGCAAGTCTTGAAAATAAACAGAGAATAAGAAGGGAAAGTGACTTGTGTTTTAAAAGTGCATTATGATGAAACTCTATTTATATAAACCTATGATTTCAACTACTATTTTTTCTTATTATCAAAAACATATAGAATTCATATGAAATGAGTACACTTGCTTGTATGTTATTTAGAGTAGTAATAACTCATTTATAAAAACATGCAGAATAGCGGACCCAGTAAAAAGCAGTGTATTTTATAAAAAGTGACATAACTCAAAGTCAGCATTTAACCCCATGGGTGCTAGAGTATTGAGATTGAAGATCCATTTTGTTTCGATTTTTCCCAATTTTTTAATTTCATCTTCCCCTCTCCAGTTGAGTGTAATTTTCTGGATGGCCATAAAATCTAGAAATTGTGGGTCTTTATTATGCACTAGGCTAAAATGTTCTGAAACACTGTGTTTGTCGTATCCTTTTCTGATGTTTCTAATGTGTTCATTTATTCGTGTTTGTAGGGGGCGTTTCGTTCTACCTACATAGAATAAATTGCAAGAACACTTTAAAACGTATATAACCCTCTTGGAAAAACATGTGATCATTTGGCGTATCTTGTATTTCTTCTCCCCTTTTGGGTCAAAGAATTCTGTAATGTGCCTTTTTGTACTTTTTGTGCTTCTACAAGCTAGACACTGTCCACAACCAAAAAAACCTTCTTTCTGAAAGAAGGGGGTGGGTGTATTTTCTTTAATATGATTATGTGTCAATTTTTGTTTTAGGTTAGGAGCTCCTCTATATACTAATTTCGGTCTCTCTGGTAATATAGAGTGTAGCATAGGGTCGTTCCTTAGCATGGGCCAATGTTTATTTATTATTTGTTTAATTTTATGGCTTTCTTGATTAAAATTACAAATAAATGGCAAATTCATGTTCGTATTGATGCTTTTTGGTTTATATTTTAGCAATGAGGTTCTTTCCATGGTTTTAACTTCTTCAATAGTATTTATGAGAGAGGTTTCTTCATACCCTTTTTCCATGAAATCTTGTTTAATTTTAATAGCCTGTATCTCAAAAGTGCTTTGATCAGTGCAGTTTCTACGAACTCTCATAAGTTGTGCTTTAGGTATATTTTTTAACCAAGGAGAAAAATGGCAACTGTTTAGGTAGATGTAATTATTTACATCTACCGGTTTAAAAAAAGTTTTGGTCTTAATGCTGTTGTCTTCTATAAAAATAGTTAAGTCTAAAAAATTGACACTTTCTTTGCTGTATTCTGTGGTTAATGTCACTCCCCAATCATTCGTGTTTAGAGAGGTTAAAAATGTATTTAAAAGATCCACTGAACCGTTCCAGATTAAAAAAATATCGTCTATGTACCGCTTATAGGAGACAAGGCTCGCTCCCCACTCTAAATTATTGTCTATAAATTGTGTTTCCCAGTATGCCATGAATAGATTTGCGTAGCTCGGAGCGAACCTTGTCCCCATAGCG
>CAKOES020000137.1:0-13534 GCA_933207985.1 Pelobates cultripes
CACCAAGCAGCTTGGTGAGAAGGTGACAACATTTGGTGCGATTATTCGCAAATGGAAGAAACACAAAATAACTGTCAGTCTCCCTCGGTCGGGTGCTCTATGCAAGATCTCACCTCGTGGAGTTTCAGTGATCATGAGAACGGTGAGGAATCAGCTCAGAACTACATGGGAGGATCTTTTTAAGGATCTCAAGGCAGCTGGGACCATAGTCACCAAGAAAACAATTGGTAACACACTATGCCGTGAAGGGCTGAAATCCCGCAAGGTACCTCTTCCCAGAGGTCTCTGTATCTAGGGGGGTCGTAGTGTGGGAAACTTCCTGCCTCTTTTGCCTCTCAGTAACAGAGAGCCTTCCAATCTCCGCCATTGTCCCCACAGGATGTCCCCACCAATCTCCGGCACCCCATAGCAGTAACTGCCATGAACATTTTCCGTTTGCGGGGTCAATGTGTGAAGCCCATCAAGGGAAGCGTCTGTTTCGGGATGTGAATGCTCCCACTGGCCGGCGTTCGTCTGTATGAATGGCGACCACCCGGAGCTGCTCTCATTAATTACTTCCCTTGCAGTTTCACACTATTTTGCGAGTTACAAATGTTCCAATTGAGTGGTGTGAATATTCTAATGGGAGCCGGGGAGGTCCTCGTTCGGGACCCGATTAAGGTGGGAAGCAGTCCATGAATGCTCCCCCTGGATGGTGTTCGTCTAACAAATGGGCTGCCACCCAAGGTTGGCACACACCGAAGCTTCCCTTGCGGTTTGTGGTTTTGACACCTCATTATGAGGTGCAAACGTTTTAAATCCACATTCTAAATGAGAGTTTGTGGTGATCCCTGTTCAAGAGGAGCATGGGGTCCTGTCCGTGGCGGTATGGAGAGCAGGAAGTTCTACAGTTCTACAAAACACTAGGGACAAAACACAGGGTCAAGCTAGGGAAAACACATGAAAGGGATGTCAGTACAGTAACATACATTGCAGGGCAACCGGAGCAGTTCACAGTTTGCTACGTTTAGCTTGCACTGAGAGGAAACCGTTGTAGCCACGGGCAGAGATGCGGCGGAGGACATGCAAGTAAGTGCGGTCGTGACAACAGCTTATTCAAGATGTGATCTTACCAGTGATTTATAAAGAGGCAAAATGATATTCTCATCCCAAGAATTAATATCCTTTTTAATACATGACAATACCTTACTGGTCTTAGCCACTGCCGATTGTACATTGTTGCCTTGTTTGTTGTCTATCACAATTCACAAATCATTCTAGCCCTAATTCACTACCATTTAGGGTGTAAGTTGCTTGTGCATTCTATACCAAAAGTGCATAACTTTGCATTTTTTGACATGAAATTTCATCTGTAATTTGCCCAGTCCCCCAATCTATCTAAATTCCTCGGCAGCAAACTAATATCTTGCTCACATTATTAATTTACAGAGTTTTGTGTCATCTCTCCAATGTCTTAATATATCCTATATTAATAAAATGTATGTATTCTATATTAAAGCACTAAATGCGGTCTATAAGCATAATGTATGTATGTAATTTCTAATAAATGCCTGTAAAAAAAAGCAGAATTACAAAAACAGAGCATTTTGCTCTGACGATCACAGGTTAAGTGCACATGCACTAAGCAAATATTTCATTGCTTTCTTTTTAGATGTCCTGACAATGAGTTGGAATACATTTTATTTCAGAAACACCAAATGCTGAGTTGTGGTCAGAACCTGTGGATTGCAAAGTGAGAAGCTCACAAATGTTAAATGCCAACCATGCATAAACGACCCATATTTGTTATTTTCAATGACTGATATAAAAAGGTTATTTTTTAAAACTAAATTTTACCTACAGCTATGAATACAGACCCAATATTAACACGTATAATTACTACTATTAAATGTACAGTCAGACATTTAATTTAAAATAAAACTCCAAACACTGTAACCACTACAGTGCATTGTACAGGTAGTGGCTTTGATGCCAGAACTACCTTGGTGCACCCAATATGCAAGTAACCGGGTCTGCCGGGAGTGGCTGTGCATTGAAGTACATTAGCTACTTTCATTACAATCTACAATAAAATTAACTAGCTCAAATCAAAATGTCTATTTAAAAGGAACTAAATTTAGTTAGGGTTTATATAAAATAATACTTTTATTATTGTATTATTCTTTTTAAGAATAGTTTCAGGAATATTTTACAACTTACAGTGAGGTGATGCCAGAACACTCCTGGCTCAAAAACTACTCCAGCACATTGTAGTTATTGTGGCGCTTGATGTGTTCCCTTAAAAACACTGTTTAGACACTTTAGCTACCACTTTAGAGAACACTGTGTAATACCTTACCTATTTCTGCAGTACTGGGTGCATTTCATTTATAAAATATGAGCATTTACTTATTCAGTTTTTGTAGAAGTATCATATTATTTTAACTTTTAAACACATATATGTATCTTGCAGACTTTCCCAACGTTCCATAGCAAATCCCATGACCTGTGGAAATGTCTCTCATTGGATAGACTTCTTTTCTAACACAATATTGGTCAGTAGTGATGCACCGAATGGTTCGCCGGCGAACAGTTCCTGGCGAACATAGTGTGTTCGCGTCCGCCGCGGACGGCGAACACATGCGCGGTTCGATCCGCCCCCTATTCGTCATCATTGAGTAAACTTTGACCCTGTACCTCACAGTCAGCAGACACATTACAGCCAATTAGCAGCACACCCTCCCTAGCAGACCCTCCCACCTACTGGACAGCATCCATTTTAGATTCATTCTCAAGATGCATGCTTAGTGAGAGGAGGGAAAGTGTATCTGCTGTTGATTAGATAGGGAAATGCATAGCTAGGTTAGGGTATAAAGTGTCCACTACAGTCCTGAGGGACTCATCTGATCTCTGCTGTAAGGACAGCACCCCAAAAAGCCCTTTTTAGGGCTAGAAAATCAAATTTTTTCTGTGTAATTTAATTGCAGTTAGTTGTCTGCCACTGCTGCCAGCTTCTCTGTCAGGCTCACAGTGGATACTGTGCCCATTTGCCCAGTCAGTGCCACCTCATATCTGGTGTCACAATAGCTTGCATTTAAAAACAAAAAACTTTTTTCACTATTATACATTGAATAGCAGTCAGTGTCCTTAAAGCGGGTGTGTCAGGCTCACAGTGGATACTGTACCCAGTGCCACCACTCACTCACTGGTGTCACAATAGCTTGCATTTAAAAACAAAAAACGTTTTTTCACTGTAATAGATTGAATAGCAGTTAGTTGTCTGCAAGCGTCTGGGTGTCAGGTCTCCTTCAGCGTGTGCTCTGCAGACCTCTGCCAGTGTACTTTGCCACTCATATCTGGTGTCACAATAGCGTGCATTTAAAACCAAAAAACGTTTTTCACTGTTATAGATTGAATATAAAAGTGGCCTCTTTGAGAGAAATATTTCCCACAATCAGAACAAAAATAAGGTTTCTCTCCTGTATGGCTCCTCAAATGATGCTTAAGATTAGAAGCAGCTGAAAAGCATTTCTCACACTCAGAACAAAAATATATTTTTTTAACATTCTCTCCACTTTGAACGAAATGACGTTTGGGAAGAGATTTTGTATGAGTAGGTTTTTCATGTACGATACGGGAACATGATTTAGATCCTTGGTAAGTTTTGCGAGATCCAATAGTGTGTATGTAGGGGGAACAGTCAATCCATATCTGCCAAGTGACCCTATGTAGGAGGAACAGTCTCTATTCTGCCCTGATGTCAGCTCTTGCGCTGGGATAGCCGGCAGAATGTCAAGCTCTGTACAAGGGTCAAAGGGAGGGCAGAGGCCAACTGCACTCTGCCCAGCTGCCAGCTCTTCCGCTGGTATAGGCTGCAGGACATCAGGCTCTGGACAAGGGACACAGGGAGGGCAGAGGCCGACTGCACTCTGCCCAGCTGTCAGCTCTTCTGCTGGGGTGCTGGGAACATAGTCCGGCTCAGTAGCCAGGTGAACAAGGGAGTCAGTGGGGGTTAACATCTCCTCTGTTAACCCTGGGGCCAAGTTAGGAGTTAGCTGGGGAGGGGAATTCGTACTTACCCCCTCCTCCTGTTGTCCCTGTGAGGGTAGTTGGGGATCTGGACAGGCTGTCCAACCTCCCTGTAGGTCGGGCACGGAGACCATGGTCCCCTCTGCGCCATCTGGGAGATTGGTGTCTCCCCTTGGTAGGGTAAGCTGCCACTGGGGAGATAGGGTGCTGTGCTCCTCTCCCTGAAACACAGTCTGCCGCTGGAGAGGGAGACCGCCTGTCTCCACTCCCATAACATTGTCCTGCTGCTGGAGAGAGAGACCAACTGTCTCTGCTCCCGGTAGGACACACTGCTGCTGGGGGGGATGGACGACACCTTCGGCCCCCTGGAATTCACACTGCCGCTGGGGAGGAAGGGCGACACCTTCGGCTCCCTGTAATTCACACTGCCGCTGTGGAGGAAGGACAACACCTTCGGCTCCCTGTAACTTGCACTGCCGCTGGGGAGAGAGACCGGTTGTCTCTTCTCCCTTGTCAACACACTGCCGTTGGGGAGTCAGACCGACTGTCTCAACTCCCAGTGATGATGGTTGTTGCAGGGACGAGGGATCGACAATCTCCTCTCTCTGGGATGCTGTCTGCCGCTGGGGAGAGAGATCAATTGGCCAATCTCCGCAATCGGAGCTCAAATTCCCATGCCGCTCGATTCTCCTCATCCAACTTGCGCATGGTTGCCAGGATCGTCTCTAACGAAGGATCCGGGCCATACCTGGTTAACCGCCTCTTTGCCTCCTCCCTGTAAGTGGCACCCTCAAAGCGATAGGTCATGTTTGATGTGACCAGGGGCGCTGTACGAATACTAGTGTTGCCCTCAAATTGTAATTCCAAACGTTACCGGTGCCTCTGCGCTGCTTCTCCTCGCACTAGGACGCCATCCCACTGCTGCCACCACTGTGACAGAACCGCTGGCACCCCAACCGGGTACCTTCCGCCGACGGATGCTCCTAATGCTTTCCGAGGACTCCAAGCACTCTGCCCGACACCATAACCACTGCAGACCCCACGAACCGCCGCAGCTTGGTTGGGGTCTCGCCGTCTCCACCCACTCTGGACCCAAGACCAGGGTCCAGCTTCCAGTAGGTCGACCTCTCCAAATTCCAGAGAGCAGGAACAAGCTCTTAGCAGAGCTTAGTGATTATACCCTGGGGAGTGTAGTTTCTCCAATCCCCCAAACATGAGCCGAAACTGCATGAAGGTACAAGATGATCTGAACCTTTAATGGCACATACTCTGCTTTTATGCAATTCTCCCCTGCAAGGGAGACGCCCACAGACAATTATACATTACCCAATCACACAATGGTTACATCCCACACATCTCCTCCCCTTAGCCTGAGAAGTAACCCAATTATCAATACATTTTAAAACACACTTTTTACCCAACTTTCATAACTCTAAAACCATACATCCAATATTAATAAAAGTCACATATTATTAATCAGCACATCCCAAATACAAACATACCCAAAAATCATGCAAATCCTTCCATTAGTTCAAAAGTTAGTTAGAAGTCCTTTGTGACCAAAGGAAGCATGGCTTTTCCTGCCCAAACCAGTTCCCACTGGTCTGGCAGTGTCCCTGGGACAACTCCCTGCTGGAGAACAATAGACAGGAAACCGGGGAGGGGAAGAAACACACTTTCCCATGGATTCCAATGGGAAGAAACTGTCTTGAGAAGCCAATAAGCCCCAAATAGTCTTTTTAAATGGCAATACACCCCAGGGCCATAGTCATGACAAAGGAGGCTGGCAATCAGGCTCCTCCAAAAGCCAGGGGCAAAGGGCAGCTTGTCACCTAACAATCCAGGGACAAAAGGCATTTCGTCACAAGGGGCTCTGAGGACAGATGTCAATCCATATCTGCCAAGTGACCCTATATAGGAGGAACAGTCTCTATTCTGCTCTGTGTCAGTGTGTATCAGGGGCTCTGAGGACAGGTGTCAATCCATATCTGCCAAGTGACCCTATGTAAGGGAACAGTCTCTATTCTGCTCTGTGTCATTGTGTATCATGGTCTCTGAGGACAGGTGTCAATCCATATCTGCCAAGTGACCCTATGTAGGAGGAACAGTCTCTATTCTGCTCTGTGTCAGTGTGTATCATGGTCTCTGAGGACAGGTGTCAATCCATATCTGCCAAGTGACCCTATGTAGGAGGAACAGTCTCTATTCTGCTCTGTGTCAGTGTGTATCAGGGGCTCTGAGGACAGGTGTCAATCCATATCTGCCAAGTGACCCTATGTAGGGGGAACAGTCCCTATTCTGCTCTGTGTCAGTGTGTATCAGGGATCCTGAGGATAGGTGTCAATCCATATCTGCCAAGTGACCCTATGTAGGGGGAACAGTCCCTATTCTGCTCTGTGTCAGTGTGTATCAGGGATCTGAGGACAGGTGTCAATCCATATCTGCCAAGTGACCCTATGTAGGGGCAACAGTCCCTATTCTGCTCTGTGTCAGTGTGTATCAGGGATCCTGAGGATAGGTGTCAATCCATATCTGCCAAGTGACCCTATGTAGGGGGAACAGTCTCTATTCTGCTCTGTGTCAGTGTGTATCATGGTCTCTGAGGACAGGTGTCAATCCATATCTGCCAAGTGACCCTATGTAGGGGGAACAGTCTATTCTGCTCTGTGTCAGTGTGTATCATGGTCTCTGAGGACAGGTGTCAATCCATATCTGCCAAGTGACCCTATGTAGGGGGAACAGTCTCTATTCTGCTCTGTGTCAGTGTGTATCATGGTCTCTGAGGACAGGTGTCAATCCATACCTGCCAAGTGACCCTATGTAGGAGAAACAGTCCCTATTCTGCTCTGTGTCAGTGTGTATCAGGGACCCTTAGGACAGGTGTCAATCCTTATCTGCCAAGTGTAGGGGGAACAGTCCCTATTCTGCTCTGTGTGAGGAGGAGGAATGGGAAATGAGTAACTCGGCATCCAACCTTGTGCAAATGGGGTCTTTCATGCTGTCGTGCCTGTTGAGGGACCCTCGTATAAAAAGGCTGAAGGAGAGCGACCTGTGCTGGGTGTACACGCTACTAGACCCCCGGTATAAGCAGACAGTGGCGGAAATGTGACCGAATTACAAGTCGGAAAGGATGCAGCATTTGCAAAATAAATTAAAAAGTATGCTTTACACAGCGTGTAAGGGTGATGTCACAGCACAACGGGAATCTAACCGTCGAAGAGGTGAAAGTCATCCTCCTCCTCCCACGACCACGCCATATCTGCCAAGTGACCCTATGTAGGGGTAACAGTCTCCATTCTGCTCTGTGTCAGTGTGTATCAGGGGCTCTGAGGACAGGTGTCAATCCATATCTGCCAAGTGACCCTATGTAGGAGGAACAGTCCCTATTCTGCTCTGTGTCAGTGTGTATCAGGGACCCTTAGGACAGGTGTCAATCCATATCTGCCAAGTGTAGGGGGAACAGTCCCCATTCTGCTCTGTGTGAGGAGGAGGAATGGGAAATGAGTAGCTCGGCATCCAACCTTGTGCAAATGGGGTCTTTCATGCTTTCGTGCCTGTTGAGGGACCCTCATATAAAAAGGCTGAAGGAGAACGACCTGTGCTGGGTGTCCACGCTACTAGACCCCCGGTATAAACAGACAGTGGCGGAAATGTGACCGAATTACAAGTCGGAAAGGATGTAGCATTTGCAAAATAAATTAAAAAGTATGCTTTACACAGCGTATAAGGGTGATGTCACAGCACAATGGGAATCTAAAAGGGGAAGAGGTGAAAGTCATCCTCCTCCCAAGACCACGCCATATCTGCCAAGGGGTAACAGTCCCTATTCTGCTCTGTGTCAGTGTGTATCAGGGGCTCTGAGGACAGGTGTCAATCCATATCTGCCAAGTGACCCTATGTAGGGGCAACAGTCCCTATTCTGCTCTGTGTCAGTGTGTATCAGGGGCTTTGAGGACAGGTGTCAATCCATACCTGCCAGGTGACCCTATGTATGGGGGAACAGTCTCTATTCTGCTCTGTGTCAGTGTGTATCATGGTCTCTGAGGACAGGTGTCAATCCATATCTGCCAAGTGACCCTATGTAGAGGGAACAGTCTCTATTCTGCTCTGTGTCAGTGTGTATCATGGTCTCTGAGGACAGGTGTCAATCCATATCTGCCAAGTTACCCTATGTAGGGGGAACAGTCTCTATTCTGCTCTGTGTCAGTGTGTATCATGGTCTCTGAGGACAGGTGTCAATCCATATCTGCCAAGTGACCCTATGTAGGAGGAACAGTCTCTATTCTGCTCTGTGTCAGTGTGTATCAGGGGCTTTGAGGACAGGTGTCAATCCATATCTGCAAAGTGACCCTATGTAGGAGGAACTGTCTCTATTCTGCTCTGTGTCAGTGTGTATCATGGTCTCTGAGGACAGGTGTCAATCCATATCTGCCAAGTGACCATGTAGGGGAACAGTCTCTATTCTGCTCTGTGTCAGTGTGTATCATGGTCTCTGAGGACAGGTGTCAATCCATATCTGCCAAGTGACCCTATGTAGGGGGAACAGTCTCCATTCTGCTCTGTGTCAGTGTGTATCATGGTCTCTGAGGACAGGTGTCAATCCATATCTGCCAAGTGACCCTATGTAGGAGAACAGTCCCTATTCTGCTCTGTGTCAGGGTGTATCATGGTCTCTGAGGACAGGTGTCAATCCATATCTGCCAAGTGACCCTATGTAGGGGTAACAGTCTCTGTTCTGCTCTGTGTCAGTGTGTATCATGGTCTCTGAGGACAGGTGTCAATCCATATGTCAAGGTGTCAATATGTCATATGTCAGGTGTCAATCCATATTGATTGTGATTTAGGAATGTTAGGTGATTTCTGCCCTTTATGGATTAAACCAGACTCTGTATCAACTGTGTAATTTTCCATGGGAGTTTTGCCATGGATCCCCCTCCGGCATGCCACAGTCCAGGTGTTAGTCCCCTTGAAACAACTTTTCCATCCCTATTGTGGCCAGAAAGAGTCCCTGTGTGTTTTAAAATTCGCCTGCCCATTGAAGTCTATGGCGGTTCGCGTGGTTCGCCGGTTCGCGAACATTTGCTGAAGTTCGTGTTCGCCGTTCGCGAACCGAAAATTTCGTGTTCGCGACATCACTATTGGTCAGCACATGCTGTCTACGCTTTTGTTGTTTAGTTGATTGTAAGCGAGAGATGTTTATTATCCTCTCAAGGTAATATGTAAAAGTGCGGAGAGAAATAGCTGTAGGTACAAATAACAAATTTGATCTGAGCTTTTAAACACAAGACAATCCATATAAAATGAACCCCCATCTTTAAAAAAAAAAAAAACAAGCACGAATGCTTTTTATTTTAAATGAAACATATTTCTTCATCAAATGCAATAAACAGAGACACTTTATAAATATGACCCAGTAGCAACATATGTTGAGTAATTTTGTTAGGTAGCTTTGTTGCCTAAATTTGCCATGTTTACAGTTATTTGCCTCAGACCTTGCATGCGTCTGTCAGTTATGATTGTAAACTTCATTCTGAGTTGTCAAGGAAACGAATAGCGTTCTGGAAAATTACAGTAATTGACTTTTGTGAGTTTATGTGTTTTAAATCCTGCTTATTAGTTAGTACTCACTGGTGTCGTGCCGAATTGCCCTGAAATCTTTAAAAGCTCTTAGGCTTTAATTTGATCACTGTGTAATGGCAAATTATAGGGCTGTGACATACCTATTTGACTTTCCTAAGCTTCTCAGATAATTTGAAAATGAGATCTGGAAGGCTTTCAGTGTAGAATTATTCCATGAAGAGTAGGGGCAAGTCAAAGGGTCACAGACGTTTAAAACTATGGCCTCCATTAAATTGGTGCCAATTGTCTACAAAACAGTGAGCAGCCAGGCTGTTCGCTATATTTAAAAATGAGCAACATGTCAGCTATTGATGCTCAATAGCCAATAAAATACGGGTGGAGATCTAGCACAGTTAGCCCTGTGCCTCTTCCTATGGGAATCGGATGTCCCCACCCATGGCCACTTGGTAGGGGCTATGGTTGAACTGACAAGATGAACTTTCTAGTGTCACCCCTGCCCACCCCAGATGGCAGATGAGGCCTATGATTTAATAAATTGAGGAGACACTTCAGCAGGGGGACTATTGATAAATATAGGAGAGGCGATGGAAACGCCTTTGTCCACCCCATTAACCTACCACCATCACCATTAAGCTATAAGCTAACTGTGATGAGGCAAAAATAATGTAGATCATTTTTAAAAGAACCTTTAAACTAATTGCTGATAAATGTCTAATACATGACTATTTCAAACATTCACCTAAACATCCTATTGCTTCCCGTTTTAATCTCCAATATTAAAACAAATGACATAGAATGTAGAAGACTGAACTTGATCAGAAAAACTGCTTACCTGCCAAAATTAAAGGATATTGGTACAAGATATCCTTGGTACATTGGTAAAATAAATGAGCATGTCAGTGTGTTGCCCGGATGCACCAATCCTGTCATATATTTTGACAGACCATTATCCATGTTGAATATACATGAGTATGCACAGCTAGTGATGTACCGAACGGTTCGCCAGCGAACGGTTCCTGGCGAACATAGCATGTTCGCGTTTGCCACGGCGGGCGAACATATGCGCGGTTCGACCCGCCCCCTATTCGTCATCATTGAGTAAACTTTGACCCTGTACCTCACAGTCAGCAGACACATTCCAGCCAATTAGCAGCACAGCCTCCCTAGCAGACCCTCCCACCTACTGGACAGCATCCATTTAAGATTCATTCTCAAGCTGCATGCTTAGTAAGAGGAGGGAAAGTGTAGCTGCTGTTCATAAGATAGGGAAAAGCATAGCTAGGTTAGGGATAAGGGTATGCTTTTTTATTTTTTTTATTTTTTCTATGTAATGTAAATGCACTTAGTTGTCTGCCACTGCTGCCAGCTTCTGTGTCGGGCTCACAGTGCCCATTTCCCCAGTCAGTGCCACCAATTACATCTGGTGTCACAATAGCTTGGATTTAAAAACAAAAAACTTTTTCACTGTTATAGATTGAATAGCAGTCAGTTGTCTGCCACTGCTGCCAGCTTCTGTGTCAGGCTCACAGTGCATACTGTGCCCATTGCCACCACTTAGATCTGGTGACACAAAGCTTGGATTTAAAAAAAAAAACACTTTTTTCACTGTTATAGATTGAATAGCAGTCAGTTGTTGATTAGAACTCCTGTTTCCCACCTACAGATTCTAGGGACTCCTAGAATCACTGTAGGAGGTCACTGTAACAGCACCCTCAGCCCGTACTCCGCGGACCCGAGGGTCGGGAGGGTCGGGGAGGCGGCAAACGGCCAGCCCCACAAGGCCCCCGAACCCAGAGAGAAATCCCCGTAGGGAAAATAACGGGGAAAAAGAGAGGGGACAGGGAGGAGGGATAAGGTCCCAAGGGAGGAAGAAAAAACAACACTAACAAGTTAGGGTTAGACAAGAATCCCTGATAGAAAACAGTCCCCAGGCAAAAATATATATATAATAAATAACAACACAGCATATAAAATAGAAAATCCCAAAGCCACCCACTAATAATAGCAGGAGGCAGTGGTACTCTGACCTGTACTGATGCGGAGCAGCAAAGAAAGAGGAAATGGAATGTTGGGAAGGGACTTATATGGTCTCCTTACTGTTTTCTGATTGGTTGTTTACTCTCTGGTGTTTTGCTGCTGTGGAGTTCTAGTAAAGAGAGACTTAAGCAAATATGAAGCCTCCTGTCATGTTATAAAATTCGTATGCACTTTGTTTTTTGTTTGTTTTACTTGTCATGTTGTTGTTATTCTTATAATTAAGACGCTGAAACATTGAAATGCAGTCCCTTCCCTTCCTAAAGCTTTAATAGAGCTACGTATCAATATATTTTCTTTTTGCAAAAATATCCAAAATTATACACAGAAATGATGGTATACATCATTTAATTAGATTAATGAAAGAATACTTATGTTTCCCACAGTTTTTCTTGGCAATTTGCACTTATCATTCAGGGTAAACCAGTAATTGTTCTATGAATCAAACTGATTGATTAATGCAATTATATGCAGTCTATAACATGTCTTCATTAAATGGGAAACATGAGAAAGCAGCAGAATGTACGCTGGATAATTTCCCAGAAAAGAAAATGTCACTCTTGCAATAGGAAAGAAATCCTTTTAAATTCACAAGGATAATTATTTACTTCTAAAATCCACTGTATCTGCCTGTTCTTTTTTTTGATGTATTTTGTAATATGTGAAAAAAGAATATACACAGAAAAGCTGGTCATTGCGTGTTTTAGGGCTCAAATAGAGCCAATACTACACTCCAAGAGTTGTGAACTACATCTACCCTCATGCTTGACTGTAAGAGTAATATGTGAGATATAGTCCACAACATCTGGAGTGCCCAAGGCTGCTTCTTCTATACCATCAGAACCAATAATTATATAAACTGTATTCCCCATCTATTATTATGCCCCATCAATTAGGGAACTTCAATACCATCGAGGATGGCATTAATCTGGCTCAGACAGAATCTATATCAACAGGGTTGAAGAAATTCTCTGGAAGTGATGTAGAGGTAAGTGTGACCAGTGTACCTTCCCCTTCTGACTTCTGTTGGGTTGTTCCAGGCAAAAGCTGATTTATCTTTGTGCCGCTTCTTGTGTCATAGAGTGACATTTACTACTCCTAATCGTGACAGCTTGATACAAAAATTATCTGAAGACCTGAAACATAAAAAAGATTTGGTACGCTTTAAACGCCAGAAGCTTGACAAGGTCCAAACTGACTATTCAGAGCACATAGTCTATAAATGGCTCTCTGGAGACAACAACCATCCTACACAGAGAACATTTAGACCCAGAATTAAGAAACCCCTGGGGCCAACGATTGACTACACATGGAGGATCTGGTAGCATGACATCCACTACTCCTTATGGTATGGTAGGGTTAGGGGTAAGGTTAGGGGTAGGGTTAGGGGTAGGGTAAGAGGTAGGGTCGGGGTAGGGTTAGGGTGGGGTTAGGGTTGGTTTAGGGTTAGGGGTAGGGTTAAGGGTAGGGTTAGGGTAGGGTTAGGGTAGGGTTAGGGTTAGGAGTAGGGTTAGGAGTAGGGTTAGGGTTACCCTACCCCTAACCCTACTCCAGCCACTAACACTACCCCAACCCCTAACCCTACCCCAACCACTAACCCTACCCCAGACCTTAACCCTAAACCAACCCTACCCCTAAATCTAACCCTACCCCTAACCCTACTCCAACTACGTACCCTAACCCTACCCCAACCTCTAACCCTACCCCTAACCCTACCCCTATCCCAACTGCTAATCCTACACCAACCCTTAACCCTACCTCTAACCCTACCCATAAACCTAACCCTAACCCAATCTCTACCTCAACCCCTAACCCTACCCCTAACCCCAACACTCTCCTGTTTTGCCACTTTTCAGAAATCCAAAGCACTTCGGCACTTTGGAAATTCAGCACTTCGGAAATTCGCCAATTT
>CAKOES020000137.1:13634-38361 GCA_933207985.1 Pelobates cultripes
ATGCCTTGGTGGATGTATAAGTACAATACAGTAAAGGAATTGAAGAATGCTCAGGATGTGTATAAGGCTAACACAGTAAAGGAATTGAAGAATGCTCAGGATGTGTATAAGGCTAACACAGTAAAGGAATTGAAGAAAGCTCAGGATGTGTATAAGGCTAACACAGTAAAGGAATTGAAGAATGCTCGGGATGTCTATAAGGCTAACACAGTAAAGGAATTGAAGAATGCTCGGGATGTGTATAAGGCTAACACAGTAAAGGAATTGAAGAATGCTCGGGATGTGTATAAGGCTAACACAGTAAAGGAATTGTAGAATGCTCAGGATGTGTATAAGGCTAACACAGTAAAGGAATTGAAGAATGCTCAGGATGTGTATAAGGCTAACACAGTAAAGGAATTGAAGAATGCTCAGGATGTGTATAAGGATAACACAGTAAAGGAATTGAAGAATGCTCAGGATGTGTATAAGGATAACACAGTAAAGGAATTGAAGAATGCTCAGGATGTGTATAAGGCTAACACAGTAATGGAATTGAAGAATACTCAGGATGTGTATAAGGCTAAAACAGTAAAGGAATTGAAGAATGCTCAGAATGTGTATAAGGCTAACGCAGTAAAGGAATTGACGAATGCTCAGGATGTGTATAAGGCTAACACAGTAAAGGAATTGAAGAATGCTCAGGATGTGTATAAGGCTAACACAGTAAAGGAATTGAAGAATGCTCAGGGTGTGTATAAGGCTAACGCAGTAAAGGAATTGAAGAATGCTCAGGATGTGTATAAGGCTAACACAGTAAAGGAATTGAATAATGCTCAGGATGTGTATAAGGCTAACACAGTAAAGGAATTGAAGAATGCTCGGGATGTGTATAAGGCTAACACAGTAAAGGAATTGAAGAATGCTCGGGATGTGTATAAGGCTAACACAGTAAAGGAATTGAAGAATGCTCGGGATGTGTATAAGGCTACCGCAGTAAAGGAATTGAAGAATGCTCAGGATGTGTATAAGGCTAACACAGTAAAGGAATTGGAGAATGCTCAGGATGTGTATAAAGCTAACACAGTAAAGGAATTGAAGAATGCTCAGGATGTGTATAAGGCTAGCGCAGTAAAGGAATTGAAGAATGCTCAGGATGTGTATAAGGCTAACACAGTAAAGGAATTGAAGAATGCTCGGGATGTCTATAAGGCTAACACAGTAAAGGAATTGAAGAATGCTCGGGATGTGTATAAGGCTAACACAGTAAAGGAATTGAAGAATGCTCAGGATGTGTATAAGGCTACCACAGTAAAGGAATTGAAGAATGCTCAGGATGTGTATAAGGCTACCACAGTAAAGGAATTGAAGAATGCTCAGGATGTGTATAAGGCTAACACAGTAAAGGAATTGAAGAATGCTCGGGATGTGTATAAGGCTAACACAGTAAAGGAATTGAAGACTGTTTAATATGTGCTCCAGGATGTAGAGAATAGGAGGCCTGGACGATGATCAAACTAATCGTGTAGTAATCATTGACACTAGGCAGGCAGTTGGTATCAGCTGTCCTGTCATATTGTAAATTGAATCTATCAGGGTGCCTCCTTTATAACAAGCTCTGCTTGTAAGAAGTCATTTCATTTAACAGCATTGATAATATCCCTAATACTTTACAGGGACCAAGTCACGCCAAGCTGTTGAGTTGTGAGCCATGCTCAGTGTTCCTTGCTGCTGTTTTGGTTTACATAGTATAAAATAACTTCTCCCCTTCTCCCCCCCCAAAAAAAATAAAATAATTACCTTTGCACCAAAATATGAGACCTCCTGGACAGTTACGACCTATGATTAAAATGCACAAAACTGTTTTCAAAAT
Organism: Pelobates cultripes; assembly: GCA_933207985.1. NCBI lineage: Eukaryota > Metazoa > Chordata > Amphibia > Anura > Pelobatidae > Pelobates > Pelobates cultripes. The sequence goes on from CAKOES020000137.1 coordinate 15,487, forward strand.
AATTTAGTTTCCTTTTAAATCCACTAGTCTTTTGTAAGTAACACAAATAGATTACTATTAATACAGCAATGATGGCTGATAATGACTCATAATTCTTACATAAACACCATTTCTAAATCGTAAAAGCTTCTTTAATGTGTTTTCATTCTTTGTAAACTATGATTACCAATAATTACAAGACTGTTTTTATATTAATTATGTAATAAGCTTTAATACATTTTAATATGAAATTCTAAAATGTGGATCTGCTACTTTGGTGGAAAACGAAGATGATATCTATTTAATTATAGCAGATTATGAATATTGGTTGTTAAAATTCAGGGGGGGGGAGGGGTGACAATTATTTCTTATGAAGATAAAATAGATTTTCTACAAAAGCACCAATTGTATAAAAATGTAGATTACGGTGGTAGAATGAGTGGGTGTAAAAATAAGTGAAAATCAGGGAAAAAGTAACCTAATTTTTAGTACAATATATAAATCGCACATTAAAAATAATGCAAGAAAATTAAACAAAAAACATTTCTCACTTGAAAAGGGCTTCTAAAGCACTTTCAAAGCAGAAAGTTGGCTTGAAGTGCTCTACGCACCTTCAGCTTTATAATGCAAAGCTGTGGTACCTTTTACAGCCTCTACAAGTGTATGGTGCAGTTTTCTTCTTTTGAATAAAGTCTTTCAAAGATGCACTGTCTTCCAGCTGTAAGGGAACATAAAATGTATAGATATATAGATCATGGGCTTGGAGCTTGATCGGGAATGGCTGCCTGTGTTGTGAGCTCATTCTCATCTCGTCGACAAAAGCTGCCTAATTCACCCTTAATCAACTTTTCCTTGGCCAAAATAAAAAGTGGTTTACCCCACATCCCTCTACCTGGCTCGATGCTTTCCAGATGGATGACTTCTCGTCGACCCCTACAGACCTTGCAGGCTCAAACCCAGGCGCATTGGATCTAGGTCACTTAAGGAAGTGATCAAGTGGCACTAGGAAAGCACCAGGTGAGAGACCTAAAATGAATCATGAAGTAAGACACTATAGTGTTAGGAATACAGGTCTATAGTGTTCCTTTAAATATTAGTTTAAAGGGCAAGGTTTTTTGTGGATTTTAATTTCTGTAGTTTAGTCACACTTTCACATTAACACTAATTCCAATTAATCCTCAGTTTATGTTATTAGCATAGAGATTTGATAAATATTGACGCATTCTAACCTCTGACATTAGAGATCTAAAGCTGCACGATTGATACCAGAAAGGTCTTTGTGCCATCTTCATTGGACCTCCTTAGACTTCTCAATGACTCTTCTTCATTGATTGCTGTAAATAATCTCGAGCTAGCATCTTGCTACTGAAGGAACTGTGAAAAAAAATTCTACCTCGGAAAATTCTTAGAATGAAAAGGACTTCAAAGGAATTGATTGTTTTGACATAACACACAAAACACTTCTGGGATCATAGTCTGTCCCGTTCTTCAGTTTCTTCATTGGATAAAACAGTAACATGTTTGTAAGGATGTCAGAGTTAAGCCACACTAACCCTCGATAAGTCTTGTAAATGACGTTATGGATTTTACCACCATATTTATTTCTAGAATTCTTTTTTAATATGTGCTTTTCTACACAAACAATGTGTCTGTATTGTAGTAATCTCTGTTTGTATAGCAGGCACACAATTCCAATAATTCGGAAGATGGATACTCGCAAACAAATAAATGGCTTCCATTCATTTTTAAAAATGATCTGTGCATAATCAAAGTTACCCATACCTCCCAACATTTCACATGGATAAAGAAGGGCACTTTAAATGTAGAGGTGCAATTTTGAGTGTGGCTATGAACTGAGCCATTTTTAGACATTTTCTTTTACTTACTATTGACAGATCATGTAACTAAAATGTACTTTGTATCTGTCTAAATATATCTAATTTACACACACTGATTTCTGAATATATTGATTGTATTTTAAGCCCTTAAGGACAGAGCTTCAGAAGCTTGTCTTTCACTTAATGACAACAGCATTTTTTTTTATTTTTTGCTGTTTGCATTCAACTTCAATTTGCATTTTACTAATTTATTGCACCCACACATATTATATATCGTTTTTTAAAGGGACAGAATGGGCTTTATTTTGATGTAACACACATATTTATAAATGCTTATTTATTATAAAAAAAATACAGAAAAATGCAAAACAAATGAAAATTGTTGTGTGTTTTTTTTTTTTACAGTTTTTGCAATAATAATGTGTGCATAATTAGTGCAGGTTAAGGAAAGTAATTAAAAATAAATTCATTTAGTTGTTCTGATTTACAGAATATACAATGTGTCTGGGATTTTAAATTTTTTTTGGTAGTTACAGGTCACAAAGCACAAGGAGTAAAATAAACTTTTAATGTGGAGCGATTTTAGAATTTGGCATGTTTGTCTTGTAAGCTTAATAGCCGTAAAAGAAAACAAAATTGCCACACAAAAGTATATATTTATATAAAGTAGACATCACGGGCTATTTACCTAAGGTTGTTTTGACACTTTCTTTGTAGCCATTTCACCGCCAACCTCTGCTAAATATTGGAGTAAAATTGTGGGTTTTTTTGGTTTTTGGCACACAAACTTATAACAAAGAAATTCTCATATGTATTTTGTAAAGTTGGTGTGTGATATTCCTGTACATAGTTTTATTTTGTGTTCAGTTACATCTGCTGAGTAAAATGACACCCTCATTGTATGTCTTTGGCACTATTTCGTGACATTACATTGCCATATAGGAGGCCTGTTCTTTTCAGTATTCACAGTAGAATTTTGAGAGACGGATTTAATGAGCCTATGCTTCCATTTGGGGTATTATAACAGTTTGATTGTTCAAAAAAGCCCACAAAGGCCTACCATTTGTAAAAGTAGACACTCCAGGGTATCTCATAAGGTGCATATTGTGCCTTAACATGCCCCCATTTTTTCACCAATATATGCCAAAGTATGTGGTAAAAAATAATTTTGTGCGTTTTTTACACATGGATTGCATTTTGCTGGGCATTTTGTGCCACTAAATTCAAACCCCCCACATTATGCTCAGCTAAGTCTTCTGAGTAAAATGACACCCCCATTGTATGTCTTTGGCACTATTTTGTGAAGTTTCAGTGCCATATAGGAGACCTGTCCTTTTCAGTATTCACAGTAGAATTTTGAGAGACGGATTTAATGAGCCTATGCTTCCATTTGGGGTATTATACCAGTTTAACTGTTTCAAACTTTGAAGTTTTACGCTGTGTCCATGTTCCAATTTGGAGTAGTTTAGATGGTTGGTTATTGAAACTTCCCCACAAACACATACTATTTATTAAAGAATACACCCTGGGGTAATTCAAAAGCATATACCTTGGCATGGGATCATTTTTTCTCTAGTTTGTTCCAGGTGTAGTGTTAATGAGCTTTAAATGTATTTTTTTTACTTTTTTAAACTTTTTTTTACTTTTAAAAACTGTTTTTTAAACTCTTGCTTTGCTTATTAATTTTTTTTAAACTTTCCTAAACTTTCTTAAAACTTTTTTTTACAGATTTAACATTTTTCTAAGCTTTTTTTTTTACCGTTAACCCCTAACTAGCAGTAAGCAGCACTAACAGTAAATTCCCAGTTTTCCCATAACTCCCACCCACCCCAGCTAGCAAAATATATAATTATAAAATATTTCAATTAATTAATTAAATAAATTGAACCCATGAGGGTTAAAAAATAAATAAAAGTTAATCCTCAGGGGTTAAAAAAAATTAGATCTGTGATCTAAAAAAACTGTGATCTGTATTTTAATCACTGTAGGCAGTGATCGACTGGCAGGGAAGGGGTTAATTTTTATTTGGACTGGGTAAAGGTTTTTTTTTTTTACTTAAACTTTTTTTAGCTTAATTTGTTACTTTTTAAAGTTTATTTTAAAACCTTTTTAATGTTAACCCCTAGTTAGCCTGACACCAAATCCCCCAATTCCCCACTAGGAGGCGGAAGGTGAGTATATGCAGCACATATGTTCGCTCTGACAGCCTGTCAGAACGAGCACATGTGCTCGGGCAGCCTGATCGGGTGCTCCCGGTCTGCCTCTAATACAGAGGCAGACCGGAGCACCATTAACCCCGCGATCGCCGGGGTTAATTTTAACGGGTGACGGACACTCGTCGTTTTGGCAATCCCCTGAGTGACGGACCTCGTCCGTGACTCGTCGTTAAGGGGTTAAAGGACCATGGAGTGGTCAAGGCAAAACACTGTCAGTTTGCAGAAAGGGCAATATTTACCTTGAAAGTGTAAACATGCCTCTAGTGGTTATCACACAAATGTGCCTCATGTCCTGAAAATGCTGCAGATACAGACTCTAGGCTCCATGGCTACTTAAAGTCCAACTGGTACAATGAGTGTGCTAGCAGACATGTAACTGCAAAAAAATGTGCTGCATGCACAGGAACAGATGGTATTGAGGGCCTTGCTCAATGAGCTTACATTCTAGAGGGAGTGGGGTAAAGTGGCACAATTGGTAGGGTAGGATCTATATCATGTGTGTGAAAAAATTAGGCTACTAGAATAGTTTACAGTAAAGAGTTAGTTCATTGGATGAAACAGTTACACAATTACACAGTTAGCTGAAAAGAGACTTGCGTCCATCAATTTGAGCCTTTCTCATATTTGTATTTGCTGTTGATCCAAAAGAAGGCAAAAAAACAGTCTGTCCCCATTTGATCATCTGCTGCTGTTGAGCCTAACGAGCAAGCAGTATATACATTTTGCAACCAACTGCAGTTTTATTGTATATCGTTTCTCATTTTCTCTCAGTTCATCCAATAGAATTATGTTTCTGTTGTCTATTCCTATTAAATATAAAAAGTACAGTATTTTTAAAATTTCCTGTCATACATACATCCTTATACAGTATCTCACAAAAGTGAGTACACCGCTCACATTTTTGTAAATATTTTATAATATCTTTTCATGTGACAACACTGAAGAAATGTGTGTGTCTGTCTGTCTATGTGTGTGTCTCTGTATTTATGTGTGTATGTGTGTGCCTCTATGTATTTGTGTGTATATGTGTCTGTATGTATGTGTGTATGTGTGTGTGTGTGTGTGTCTGTGTGTATGTGTCTGTATGTGTGTGTGTCTCTGTATGTGTGTGTCTGTCTGTATGTGTCTGTGTGTGTGTCTGTCTGTATGTATGTGTGCCTGTCTGTATATATGTGTGTTTGTCTGTATGTATGTGTCTTTGTATGTATGTGTCTCTGTATGTGGCTGTCTGTATGTATGTGTCTCTATGTATGTATGTATGTATGTGTCTGTATGTATGTGTATGTGTGTGTGTCTGTTGGGGGGGGGCATGGATCAGTTTCACACCGGGCCCCATGGATTGTGTGTATGCCACTGACTGTAGGCAAGACACACTTATCTTTGTACTCCTCACGCTTGACACACGCTTGACACCATCTAAACCAAATAAGTTTATCTTGGTCTCAGTGGACCACAGGACATGGTTTCAGTAATCCATGTCCTTAGTCTGCTTGTCTTCAGCAAACTGTTTGCAGGCTTTCTTGTGCATCATCTTTAGAAGAGGCTTCCTTCTGGGACAACAGCCATGCAGACCAATTTAATGCAGTGTGCGGTGTATAGTCTGAGCACTGACAGGCTGACCCCCCACCCCTTCAACCTCTGAAGCAATGCTGGCAGCACTCATACATCTATTTTCCAAATACAAATTTTGGATATGTCGTTAAACACGTGCACTCCACTTCTTTGGACGACCATGGTGAGGCCTGTTCTGAGTGAAACCTATCCAGAGAAACCGCTGTATGGTCTTGCCCACCATGCTGCAGCTCAGTTTAAGGGTCTTGGCAATCTACTTATAGCCTAGGCCATCTTTATGTAGAGCAACAATTCTTTTTTTTCAGATCCTGAGAGAGTTCTTTGCCATGAGGTGCCATGTTGAACTTTTAGTGACCAGAATGAGAGAGTGTGGGAGCGATAACACCAAATTTAATACACCTTCTCTCAATTCACACCTGGGACCTTGTAACAATCACTAGTCACATGACACCGGGAAGGGAAAATGGCTAATTGACCCAATTTGGACATTTACACTTAGGGGTGTACTCACTTTGTTGCCAATTGTTTACACATTAATGGCTGTGTGATATACAGTGATCTGTGTATGCCTATGCGCTTCAAGTGCAGTATAAAGGTGCAATAATTTCTTAGCAGCTTCAACACTTATATATGGATCCCTCAATCCACCAAACATACAAAGTGGAAGATAGGAGAATTAAAAAGAGGGTGGTAAAACCAATCCACTTAAAAAACACCTTAAAAGTGGATCGCTGAAAAGTACTTAAACCTACAACCTAGGGGTATTTAAATGTCCCAAATGGAGATTACATATAAAATAAAGGAGAAAATATAATAGTGTAGTATATCATAAACCAATGGGTAAATCTTAAATAATAAAAAAAAAAAACTTACAAATCTAGAGCCAAGTTAAGGACTGGCTCATATCTCAGGCGTCTTGGTTTGCACAGGGAGACACCTTCCCTCTTTCAATTTTCTTTGCTCCAACACTCAAGAAGTGTAGTATGTTTAGACTAAAGTGCAGATAAGGTTAATATCGAATGGTATAATGCTCACCTTATACTGAGCCAATTTTAAGACCTGGCTCAAGTTGGAACAGCTTGTTAACCACTAAAAGTGGGTAAAAACTTCTTTGAAAGTAGTAGTAGCAGGATGAAGCAGGGTGAAAATAGCAGCAGATGGACTTAATAATGATCAAAAAATTATCAGATTTTTTTTAAAGATAAAAAGTATTTAACAAATACAAATAAAATTACCAAAACAATAAAATCAATATCCATAAGGTGCTGAAGATCCTCCGAGACGCGTTTCGCCCTCTCCTCGGTCTTTCTCAATTGAAGATCTGTTCGGGTGTGTCTGTTCACTGAAAAGTGCTCTACTGGCTTGTCTGGGAATGGATTTTCCCTGGTGTTCGCAAAGTTAGCTAACCAAACTAGAGTTCCATGTACTCAATGACAAAGTACCGCTACCTGCGTTCGGCAGGAAAAATGGCCACCATTTCCTGAAGCATATGTTTTCGGTTATACAAATGGAGGCCACCCAGAAAGAGCACTTAAGTTTGCGGTTTCTTTGTAGTTAAGGAGCCAGGGGGTGGTATGTGTTCAGTAGTTTTTCAAATACCGAACCAGGGAAAAGTAGTTTGGGTTCGGTGAAACCTGTGAATTAAATAGGGGAACTCTTTCTAATAGATGATTAATAGTGAGTTTATCACAGTATTGTCATGTAAAATGTCTAACCAAGCTGCTATTAAATATAATGCACAAAAAAAAAGTTAAACAAAACAAAACAGTTTGAAGCACATCCAATTTTGCAACAAACAATGAAAAAATTCTGTCTTAACCACAGAATGGCAGTCAGATATCTCCTTGGATCATTAAGCTATTACCCAACTTAATTATTGAACTTAATGAATACCCCCATATATTATGTTTTTTTCATGTATTAATCCAATTGCTGATTAAACATCTATGCACATCTGATAAAACCACCATCTTTATTGTTCTAACTGTAAAATCTCTTTCCTTTGCCTTAGTCTAAATCTCCTTTCTTCCAGCCTAAATGCATGACCGTGTGTCCTAAGTATAGTCCTGTTATAAATAGATTTCCAGACAATGGTTTGTATTGACCCTAAATATATTTGTATAATGCTATCATATCCTCTCTGAGGAACAATTTCAAACTTAAGAGATTTAAATTTGTTAACCTTTCTCCATAACTAAAATGCACATTCAGTTTATCAATTTTGTAGGCCACCTCTGCAATTTTGCTAGTACCATAATATCCTTCTTTAGAATGGGTGCCCAAAATTGCACAGCATATTCAAGATGTGGTCTTACCAGTGATTTATAAAGAAGCAAAGTTATACTCTCACCCTGAGAATGAATTCCCCTGGTTATGCATGAGAATATTTTACTGGCCTTAGCAACTGCCGATTAACATTGCATCTTGCTGCCTAATTTGTTGTCTATAACAACTCCCAAATCCTTTTTGTGTGGTTATCCCTAATTCACTTCCATTTAGGGTAAAAGTTGTTTGGGCATTCTTTTTCCCAAGTGCATAACTTTGCATTTTTCTACATTAAATTCCATCTGCCATTTTAGTGCCCTTTCCCCCCAGTCTATCTAAATCTCTCCACAGCAAAGCAATACCCTGGTATTACTTTAGAGAGTTCTGTGTCATGCAAACAATGAAGCATGGCTTTTAATACTTATTTAAAGCTCATTTATGAATATGTTAAATAGAAGCTGTGGTGAAAGTAACCTCACCACTGGTTTTTGCAGGGGCCTGTTTGCCAGCCTTTTGCCCCAGGATTATGGCCCATGTGCTAAAACTTTGTTTTCTGACTGTGAAAAGGCTTGCTCATGCCTTTTACCTATGTGGTTCGGTAAATGGGTTCTATCGAATAAATTGTCGAACAGCCGGATCACACGCAAGTGGAGTGTGCAGCCAATTTACCTCCCAGGCTTGTGGTTAACCACAAGCTAATTGACGAAGGGCCGTTCGTATAGTTGAACACGTGGCGGCGGCCATCTTGTTTAGTCGAACACGGTCAGTGGTGTTTTGCCGTCAAGTTCATGGAACTCAAAACGGACATGTGACAGCACGAACACCGCTGAACTTTACCTTCTCTGGAACTTTGACGCTTCGACGGGAGTCTGACGGCGTTCGACAATTTGAACGCCTCTTTAACATTGACTATTTTCATGAACGGCCCCCGTTCGTGCATTTGAACTGCATTGGAACTATGTGAAATAGACCGGCCACACAGCCTAATTCTCTGGAACTGTTTTGGGCATGAAAATGTGCGTGCGTGCGGTCGGTCAAAGGAGACTTCCAGGAATTTCTTGAACCCCTGCTCTGATCTGGGTGATTTTTGGATATGTTGTTCACCCAGATCAGGGTTATCAGGGGATATGTGGTGTTTTGGGGTTATTTCTGTGTTTTGTGAAAAAAAAAAATTTCTACTTGTGGATAATTGAGTTACTTACAGTATCTTACTCAATTATCTCCCAAGCAGAGAGGAGGGTTTGTGTACATTATCTGGGAGTGTCTAACTGTACAATATTGTTTTGATTGGCTTTGTGTCCTGTGCTCTACAAGGTCCACCTGGGTGGTAACCTTGTGGGGAAAACTGTATAAAAGTCAATAAACCCTCAGATCTGCTGAGTTCCTGTTTTACCCTCAACATAGAGCCTTGTCTCATGTGTGGGGGAAAAGGCTGCATCTACACTGGGGGATTGCTATACTTTGTATACTCCCCTGGGCTATTATCACTAAGCTCTTTTAAGAGCTTGTTCCTGCTACTCTCTCTTGGAGGAGAGGTTCACCCACTGGAACCTGGAGCCTTGTCGTAGGTCCAGGGTGGGTAGAGGAGCTGCTGTTTGTGGGATCTGCAGTGTTTATGGTGTCTGGTGTGGTGTTGATGGTCCTTGGTAAGCACTAGGAGCATCGATTGACGGAGGGTCCGTCACAGAAGCGGACCCAGAACTGTACCCTGAGAGACACAACTTACCACTTTTGTCCAGCTTGAAAACTTTCCATTAATGACAACTCTTTGTACTCTATCTTTAAGCCATTGGTTTACTGAAGAACAAGAATGTTCATCTAGACAAATTTCTTTGAGCTTAGACACTGTCACAGACTTACCTTTACACGGGGCCCGTGCCGCTCCTCTCCTAAAGTCAAGTGGGCAGAATGCACTGTGTGGCCGCATGACCTCAGTCCTTGGGCCGTATGGCCCGATGACTAAACGTAGCCGCTTGGCCTGAATATAATACTTTCCTTCGGTCCCACCAACGGCTTCCTCTGCTGGTTCACGGGACAAACTGCAACCCCTTTCTGACTAATGAATAGATGAAATTCCTGTTCGCATTCCCAAGTGTTTAACTTGGTAGACGCGGGAATTTCACAGCGCTATCTAGTGTGGGCAGATGACGTGTCCCACAAGGACTTCATCTATCCACACAAAGATGGCGGCACCCAGGACCTACAAATACAAACTGAGTAAGGAGCACAGCCATAAATGTTTATATACAAAAAAAAATATTTATTAAAGGGTACACACTAATGGCATATCTCATTAACTATGAAACCAAAGTACAAAATCATAGCATGTTGTAAAGCAACTGCCAGAAAAATTCTGGATATATACAAGCGCCAAAAGCGTAATGCATTAAATAATTAAATGTCAATATCATAGATCACTAAATGAGATGCCAATACAATCCAACCCCACAAAAACCTATAGAAAAAATACAAAAAGAATACCAGACCTAGTGAGAAGCAGGGACAGAGTCAACCAAAAAGCCCCCAACGTTTCGGCAAAATGCCTGTATCAATGGAGCCTGTTGATAGAATCTAAATCCTATCCTTATATACCCCAAAAAAACACATACATTGAAAACACCTGAAGTAAATGGGTGGCCACCCATAATGATTGAGATCCTCCCCACCATAAACAGCAGTTTATGGTTATCAAGGAAACCAAACACAATGACATATACACAGATATCATACATCAAGTTTAGAACATACAGACATGTATTAGTATAACATACAGGATCAGGTTTGGGACATATCAACATATATTGTTAAATATCAGTTATAATGTAACAAAATAAGTAAATACCAAAAACATAATATAATAATCCAGGCAAAGATCAGAATCAATATTAATATGTGTGTACCGGCATCCAATGCCCCAAACTGTATGTCATGTTGTAAAGAAAGAAAGACATCATGAATACAATCAAAAATAGATACCACAACTGGGAGAAAAAAAAGCCCGATCGAGAAGCTGGGCTAGTTTAACAACAATCCATTAAACATGGATCAGAGGCGTGAACCGCATCGTGCGCCTCAAATCGCTGAAACCGGAAGCAGGCTGGGCAAGGTGGAACGCATATGCGTTCCAGCGCGCTAAGCTATGAAAGCCATGCGCCGGGACTAAAAACGCTGGCAAAGATATATAATGTTAATGTGCCGAAGGGCAAGAAAAATCCCCTTAGGATCGAAAAAAAGCATCATACAGCTCCTGTGTGGAGCAAAAAGTATGAACAGCATGTATGCCTCAATGTACTGTTGTGGAAAAAGTCTTATTAAACAACAAAAATATTTATAATAATATGCCAATAAGAACTAAGTTAGCAAAATAATAAAGGGAAAAAGAGTAGAAAAAAATATGAAAAAAAAATAATAAAACAAAGAATAATAGAAATACATATGTAGGAATAAGAAAAGTAATCACCAGAAAACTATCTGGACATAAGCACCACCCATTTAATCAGGCATTCAAAACTGAGTCCATAGATAAGACAAAAAGTTTTTAGCTCAAGCATATATATAGTAAATACTCCTAATGTTATGAAATCAAGGATGCATGCTTATCTAGTCAATGCATCTCATGCCATAAATAAAGATTCCAGGTATTGAACACCATCATCTTAAAGCAAAGGAATATTTAATATACACAAATAATAAGAAAACATCTTAAACATAGTTATGAAGCTGATAACGCAAAAATAATTACAACAAATAATATTCCATCGGTATACATAATAATTATGTAGACATGTATTTCATCATGAAGGGTTAGAAGAAGAAGCCAAAATCTGGTAGATCTTCCTGGAAGGAATCCAGTCATCGAAGGGCCACCCAGAAGTGAAAATCCCAATCAGAAAAAAGACTAATGAAAGAGAAAGAGATAAAATCATAAAAAATGACCAAGTATTAAACAAATCACAGGCAGAGGTAATAACCAAAAAGAACCACCTCAATGTGGTCCATATAAGAAGATAGTAACAGTAAACATCGTCCTCATATGTGAAAAAATTAACCAATTGCATGTGACCATTTTACCTGAAAGGATTGAAGTCACAATCTTCATTCAACCCGTGAGGGAGTAATGTATCCAACCGATAGAGCCACCGCAATTCCTCACGCTTAAGCGTATCTGCAAGGGAACAGCCAGTGTAGGGTGTCTTAATGCGTTCTATAGCCTGAAAACGCAATTGCGCCACGGAGTGGCCTGAGTCAATAAAAAGTTTGGCAAAAGAAATATTGCGTTTCTAAGTGCGAATGGTACTCTTATGTTCGTCAATGCGAACGGTTAGGGATCTAGACGTTTGCCCAACATAGCCAAGGCCACAGGGACATTTGTTGAAGTAAATCACATGGTCTTTTTGACAACTGAAAAATTCCTTGATAGAGAACACTTTTCCTGTTCTAGGATGCGTGAACTCTGAGCCATTCCAAAGAAAGAATACATCGTTGATATAATGAAACCAAACAGCTACAAATTTGAATAAAGGATGTGGATAAATGAAATCTTCCTCAAACTTTGCCATATACAGATTGGCATATGATGGAGCCATATTGGCCCCCATCGCCGTTCCCTGTATCTGTAGAAAAAAATCATTTTCAAAGGTGAAGTAATTGCATGATAAAACCAATTAAAGTATCTGTAAAACAAACTCACACAAGTTTGAATCTAAATCAAGTTTGCCTAGGACCTAGACAGAAAATAAAGATTACAAAATAGGTAATATCGGGGGCTTAAGGGCATTTGGGGGAAAATTAGATGTAGTGGAGTAGGGGGGGGAGAGGGTTTAAAAAAAAAAAAAACCTGGATTCGGCCATGACAGTGCCACTTTAATAACCCTTCAAATACTTTCCCAGCCATAGAAGTTAAGCTCACAGTTCTATATTTTCCAGGCAAAGATTTTAAACCCTTTTTATATATAGGAACCACATCCACCTTCCTCCAGTTGCAGGAGAGGAAGCAGGGTGGGTTTCCAAGGCAGGGGAGTGAACGCTATTAACAGTTTAATTAATATGCTTTCCTAAATAAGGGAGTTACACAGGGATGGTACAGCCCTAGAGAAGTCTTGTAGGTAGACATCAGAGGTGAGAGTAGGAACAGAGCAAAGATGCAGATTTTTTGGCACAATGTAGGGGCCTGGATGGGATATACTTGTGTATCAGTGAGGGTAAGTAGATAGGAGCACTGTTGTGCAGCGATTTGTAAGCAAGTCCCAGAATTTTAAATTGAGCCCCATATCTTATGGAAAGCCAGTGTAAGAACTGACTGAGGGGAGTGGCATGGGAGGTGCAGGCTGGCAGGAAGATGAGCCTTGTCATTGCATTCATTATGGACTGTAACAGGGTCAGCTGGGAACACATAACGCCACTTAAAAGTGGATTGCAGTGGTCAAGGCAAGAAATTATAGCGGTATGAGCCAGCATTTGGCCGCATCGGGTACTAGAAAGAGGGTGTGCAAGCAGTATTATTGAGATAGAAGCATCAGGATTTTGCAAATGACTGGACTCGAGTGGTGAAGGACAGGTCAACAGCAGCAGAAAGATTAAGGAGAATTTGGAGAGTAACAAATACTACATTGAGCAGTAACTAAATGATTGGATACTCTGGTAAGGGCAATTTTGACTGAGTGATGAGAGTGGAATCTGGACTGAAGTGGGTTCAGCAGAGAGCTGGATTCAAGGAAGTTGGTCAGTCTAGTGTGCACAGCTCGCTCGAGAATTTTGGAGACCGTAGCGAAAATGGACTATGATTTTTTATTTTCACACTAGACCCTTAGGACAGAGCGTTAAATATTTTATTTTCTGTGGTGTAGCTTCTTGTGGATTAAATATTTAGCTGCCATTATTAATATCTATATTTGCAGGTAATGTTAAATATTGATTTTATCTATTATTAGGATTTTCTTCTCCTGTTGTTAGCACTATATTAATCTAGCATTCCTTTCATAGGCATGCGCACGGGGTGTGCCTGGATTTGCCTGGGCACACCCTAATCTCTGCGGCCCGCGTTATGTGCCTCCACGGGTCAGTGAGGGAGGAGGAGGCAGGAGAGAAAAGAATTCCCTCACGGGCCCCGCAGGCAGGAGGAGGCAGGAGAGGACCCAGAAAAAAGATCTCCCTCATCGGCCCACAGGCAGGGGGAGGCAGGAGAGGACCCAGGGTACTCTAGCCAGCAGCCCTGCCGGGTTCCTCACGCGAGGTCGGAGCATTGCCACTGGACCACCAGGGATGTCAGCAGCATGGTCCCCCCTCCCTACAAAAGGAAAGAAGGGAGGGGGCTATTATATATACGTGGCATGTGTTTGTGCTTTAGGGTGCAATAGACTGCGCATGCCTATGATTCCTTTTCTACTTTAAACAGCATAGAAATATGTGTGACATCTCAAACCCTAGTGCCCCAAAAGATTCAATTTCGAGCCTTCCAGCTAAAAAAGGCCTCTCTTTTGTGCACTGTAATATCTGCAGTTTACTACTAAAAATCAATGCACTGCAAGCATGGGGTTCACACTACAAGCACTTTCTGAATCGTGACTAACCACAAAAATTCCTGACTCTGCCATTGCAATACATGGGTGTGACAAACTCCCCTTTTCAAGTGAGTTTGCCACGAGCTGAATTGAAAAGAACACCAAGTTCAGAGTAAGATATACTGGGATGGATCCGGATACGAATTGTAATCCAAAGTTAAAAATAGTAATTGTATTTGTAATCCAAAGTCTTAAAGGCCTGTAGAAATTTACATTCCTTAGATACATTGCTGAAAGATTGTGTTTGTAGAATACCCAGGTATTTGTTGTAGAGTATAGGTTGTAGAGTCCAGCTTTCCAAATATTTGGCTAGAATTGGTTGCAGATATTGAATCTGCATCATCTGTTATCACCGTGGTAATGGCGTTGGTATTAGTCTTTGCCTTTTATTTTGTTTTTTCCATGAAACATTTTTACACCGTTTATGATGTGTATAGATTGGATACTCTCCGATATTCTTTTACGGAATAAATTAATTGACAGCATTTCCAAGACATTGTCTTAAGTGACATGGATCCCGTTATAGTAAATGTTATGTTGATACAGCAATCGAAGTGGAATCTCAAGAACGCCTCTTTTTGCTGTATTGGAATCTTTGTAACATCTCAGTGATAGACATCTCAATGACATCAGGTGCTGTTGTGCTAAAAATTTTAACAGGTAAAATCTGTGGAAAAATCTTTACATTTGTTATACTTTGTATAGTAATGATAGATGAAATAGTAACATAGTTAATCTTTCTAGTGTTTTGTTTTAAAGATAAACACCCTTGTATATGATATAGAGCTATAAGGATAATTTGAAGCAGCAAAGTATTTACCACCTTTGTTCACAATGATATGTAAAATTACATTCTTTTTAAATGTTAAAAATACTCCTTTATTCAAAATCTCTCAATATATTTAGAATAGTCGCTAATTGGAAATATGACGTTAATTATCTTTCTTTGATCTGTTAGGTAGAAGACAACGTATTCCCTAGTTATTATTAGTAAATATAATAACTACAGTTATTAGTGGCTTAAAATACCAGAAACACCCCCAAAATTGTCTTAAAAAAACATTATTTTTTTAATTTATTTTTTTACCAATATCTGACAGCCATTGTGGAAAGTTACGTGTAGTGATGTCGCGAACATGAAATTTTCGGTTCGCAAACGGCGAACGCGAACTTCCGCAAATGTTCGCAAACCAGTGAACGGCGCGAACCGCCATAGACTTCAATGGGCAGGCGAATTTTAAAACACACAGGGACTCTTTCTGGCCACAATAGTGATGGAAAAGTTGTTTCAAGGGGACTAACACCTGGACTGTGGCATGCCGGAGGGGGATCCATGGCAAAACTCCCATGGAAAATTACACAGTTGATAGAGTCTGGTTTTAATCCATAAAGGGCAGAAATCACCTAACATTCCTAAATCACAATCAATATGGATTGACACCTGACATATGACATATTGACACCTTTGACATATGGATTGACACCTGTCCTCAGAGCCCCTGATGCACACGGACACAGAGCAGAATAGGGACTGTTCCCCCTACATCGGGTCACTTGGCAGATATGGATTGACACCTGTCCTAGGGATCCCTGATACACACTGACACAGAGCTGAATAGGGACTGTTACCCCTACATAGGGTCACTTGGCAGATATGGATTGACACCTGTCCTCAGAGACCATGATACACACCGACACAGAGCAGAATAGGGACTGTTCCTCCTACATAGGGTCACTTGGCAGATATGGATTGACACCTGTCCTAAGGATCCCTGATACACACTGACACAGAGCAGAATAGGGAATGTTACCCCAACATCGGGTCACTTGGCAGATATGGATTGACACCCGTCCTAAGGATCCCTGATACACACTGACACAGAGCAGAATAGGGAATGTTACCCCAACATCGGGTCACTTGGCAGATATGGATTGACACCTGTCCTAAGGATCCCTGATACACACTGACACAGAGCAGAATAGGGACTGTTCCCCCTACATAGGGTCACTTGGCAGATATGGATTGACACTGTCCACAAGGACAAGCTGCAGACTTCCTGGCAGGGCCCATACAAGGTGGTAGAGCAGGTTTGTGATACCACCTTTGTGATCGGTGCGGTCACAGACACGGGAGGCAAGCGCATGCTCCATGTGAACAACCTCAGACGCCTATCCTATGCCCCGGATAGACGAGCTCCTAGACAAAATGGCCAGAGGCCAGTACCTCACCACAATAGATCTGTGCAAGGGGTACTGGCAAATTCCATTAGCCGAGGACGCCATCCACAAGTCGGCATTTGTCACCTTGTTTGGCCTGTATCAGTTTAAGGTCATGCCATTCGGGATGAAGAATGCCCCGGTTAACTTTCAGAGGATGGTAGATCGGCTACTGGATGGGTTTCAGGAGTATGCCTGCGCCTACTTGGATGATATAGCCATTTTTAGCTGCTCCTGGCCCGAACACCTGACCCACATAGGAGCCGTACTAGACTGGATGAGGGAGTCCGGACTGACCCTAAAGCCCAGTAAGTGCCATATAGGAACGCGTAAAAACCTCCCCAAGATAGTAGTATGGGCCCCAGAGTGTGAACAGGCCTTCCAACAGCTCAAGACGGCGCTCATTAAATCACCTGTACTTTCTGCTCTTGATCCAACTAAACGCTTTCTCGTCCATACAGACGCTTCTATGTTTGGATTGGGAGCAGTACTGAGCCAAGTCGGAGCAGATGGTGGTGAGCAACCCGGGGCTTATCTAAGCCGGAAACTTTGCTTTACAGACCAGGTATCAGTGGTCAGATGGACCCTTGCCCCAACACTGTGTGCCAGACATGCCATTATTTCCTTTTGCACAATCGAGTACAGGTTGGGGATTGCCTTTTGTGAAAATAAATTTCGTCCGGTTACCAGTGAGTGAGTGGTGGCACTGGGCACAGTATCCACTGTGAGCCTGACACACCTGCTGGCAGACAACTAACTGCTATTCAATCTATAACAGTGAAAAACGTTTTTTTGTTTTTAAATGCAAGCTATTATGACACCAGATATGAGTGGCACTGTAAACTGGCAGAGTACACGCTGTAGGGCTGACACACCCGCTTTGAGACAAATAACTGCTATTCAATCTATAACAGTGAAAAAAGTTTTTGGTTTTTAAATGCAAGCTATTGTGACACCAGTGAGTGAGTGGTGGCACTGGACACAGTATCCACTGTGAGCCTGACAAACCCGCTTTGAGACAACTAACTGCTATTCAATCTATAAGTGATGTTTGTTTCACAGGCAGAAAGTGCCCTAAAACATGGCGGCTTGAACCCTAGTTGGTGGCGGATAAGTCACGCAAGTCAACCGGCATTCAGAGCTAAAATACAGCAGCGTGTGGACCATTTTTAGCCCAAGGCAGCTCATCTCATCAGGCCTTTTTTAATCTAATGTATCGCCTAGTGTCAGTCCCTTCGGGATCCATCCCTCATTCATCTTAATAAAGGTGAGGTAATCTAGACTTTTTTGACCTGGGCGACTTCTCTTCTCAGTGACAATATCTCCTGCTGCACTGAAGGTCCTTTCTGATAGGACACTTGAAGCGGGGCAGGCCAGAAGTTCTATCGCAAATTGGGATAGCTCAGGCCACAGGTCAAGCATGCACACCCAGTAGTCAAGGGGTTCATCGCTCCTCAGAGTGTCGATATCTGCAGTTAAGGCGAGGTAGTCTGCTACCTGTCGGTCGAGTCGCTCTCTGAGGGTGGATCCCGAAGGGCTGTGGCGATGCGTAGGACTTAAAAAGGTCCGCATGTCCTCCATCAACAACACGTCTTTAAAGCGTCCTGTCCTTGCCGGCGTGGTTGTTGGAGGAGGAGGATGACTTCCACCTCACCCCCTGTTAGATTCCCGTTGTGCTGTGACATCACCCTTATACGCTGTGTAAAGCATACTTTTTAATTTATTTAGCAAATGCTGCATCCTTTCCGACTTGTTGTAATTTGGTAACATTTCAGCCACTTTCTGCTTATACCGGGGGTCTAGTAGCGTGGACACCCAGTACAGGTCGTTTTCCTTCAGCCTTTTTATACGAGGGTCCCTCAACAGGCACGACAGCATGAAAGACCCCATTTGCACAAGGTTGGATGCCGAGCTACTCATTTCCCGTTCCTCCTCCTCAGTGATCTCAATGAAGGTATGTTCTTTCCCCCAGCCACGTACAACACCACGGGTACCAGATAGGTGACAACGAGCACCCTGGGATGCCTGTTGTGGTTGGTCTTCCTCCTCCTCCTCAAAGCCACATTCCTCCTCTGACTCCTCTTCCTCACAATCCTCTTCCAGCGTTGCTGCAGGTCCAGCAAGCGATGCTGATAAGGCTGTTTCTGGTGGTGATGGTGACCACAACTTTTCCTCTTCCTCTTCACGCTCATCTATGGCCTGATCCAGCACTCTTCGCAGGGCACGGTCCAGGAAGAAAACAAATGGTATGATGTCGCTGATGGTGCCTTCGGTGCGACTGACTAGGTTTGTCACCTCCTCAAAAGGATGCATGAGCCTACAGGCATTGCGCATGAGCGTCCAGTAACGTGGCAAAAAAATTCCCAGCTCCCCAGAGGCTGCCCTAGCACCCCGGTCATACAAATATTCATTAACGGCTTTTTCTTGTTGGAGCAGGCGGTCGAACATTAGGAGTGTTGAATTCCAACGCGTCGGGCTGTCGCAAATCAAGCGCCTCACTGGCATGTTGTTTCGCCGCTGGATATCGGCAAAGTGAGCCATGGCCGTGTAGGAACGCCTGAAATGGCCACACACCTTCCTGGCCTGCTTCAGGACGTCCTGTAAGCCTGTGTACTTATGCACAAAGCGTTGTACGATCAGATTACACACATGTGCCATGCACGGCACGTGTCAACTTGCCCAACTTCAATGCCGCTAACAAATTTGTTCCGTTGTCACAAACCACTTTGCCGATATCCAGTCGCTGCGGAGTCAGCCACTTTTCCACCTGTGCGTTCAGGGCGGACAGGAGTGCTTGTCCTGTGTGACTCTCTGCTTTCAAGCAAGTCAAACCCAAGACGGCGTGACACTGCCGTATCCGGGATATGGAATAGTACCTGGGGAGCTGGGGGGGTGCCGTTGTTGTGGAGCAAGACGCAGCAGCAGAAGAGGACTCAGCCGAGGAGGTTATGGAAGAGGATGGAGTAGGAGGAGTAGAGGAGGTGGCAGCAGGCCTGCCTGCAAGTCATGGCAGTGTCACCAACTCCTCTGCAGAGCCACGCATTCCATGCTTGGCAGCCGTCATCAGGTTACGCAATGCGCGGTGTGGTGTCGCCTGCCCTGACCATACTTTGTAGACCAGGTATCAGTGGTCAGATGGACCTTGCCCCAACACTGTATTGCCAGACGTACTGTACTTCCTTTTGCACAATTGAGTACAGGTTGGGGATTGCCTTTTGTGAAAGAAATTTACGGCCCGGGTACCTTCCACTGCGGTGTCCCAATAGCTACAAATTTTGGAGCGCCTCAGACTCCACCAGCTTGTATGGTAAAAGCTGGCCCGAATAATAGTTCGGACAAACCAGCCAATCAGGCGGCTGGGCAAGGGGTGACTTTCTGACATTGGCTATGCGGCTCAAACATGTCCTTGACAGACACATGACTGTGGCAGATGAAGCGGGAACTGCTCAAAGGCGGGAGGCGGTGTCCGGATGGTTGAGAGGGGAGCAGGAGGACAGCAGTGGTTGACGTGGCTGAAGATGCTGGACCAGGAGGAGGATGGTGGCTTTGAGTTTGTGTGCTGCTTGTACTCATGTGTTGATCCCATAGGCGTTTGTGATGTGCGATCATGTGCCTACGCAAAACAGTTGTACCTAGGTGGGTGTTGGACTTCCCACGACTCAGTTTCTTTTGGCACAGGTTGCAAATGGCATCGCTGTTGTCAGAGGCAGACACACAAAAAAAATTCCACACTGCTGAGCTCTGCAATGACGGCATTCTGGTGGTGGACACAGCATGCGTTGATTGGCGTGCTGTCGGGCTGACCCAGGG
Source organism: Pelobates cultripes (assembly GCA_933207985.1). Classification (NCBI taxonomy): domain Eukaryota; kingdom Metazoa; phylum Chordata; class Amphibia; order Anura; family Pelobatidae; genus Pelobates; species Pelobates cultripes. Next base: position 35,944 of record CAKOES020000137.1, read on the forward strand.
TGTCGATGCATGCTGTCTGACTGTGCCACTAGCTCCTTGCGACGACCTCCCCCTGCTTCCAACTAGTCTCCTCCTCCTCCCTGTCTCCCCATCTGAACTTTCGCCCTGTTCTTCTTCTTGACGAGCGGGCACCCACGTGACATCCATGGACGCATCGTCATCATCAACCGCTTCACTTGTATCTGACAACTCAGCAAAGGAAGCAGCATGGGCTACAATGTCATCATCATCATCACAGCGTATGTGTGTAATGCCCAGCACCTGAGACATATCCTGTTATCTACATCCTCTGGCAATAATGGTTGCGCGCATCACTCACATTTCTTCAAAGCGGATGTGAATATAACTCCTCTGACATAACAAGTGAAAGCGGCTGTGAATTGCTTAGTTTTGGTGGTGGCGGCAGGCGGGTGAGTGGTATCTTGAGAGGTGCCTGAAGCTAAGCTGGAGGAGGATGATGCGTCAAGGTTCTGAGCGGAGGCTGTAGAAGATTGGGTGTCCTGTGTTAGCCAGTCAACTATGTCCTCAGAACTTTTCAAGTTCAGGGTACGTGGCCTCTGAAAACTGGGCATTGTTCTAGGGCCAAAGGGAATCACAGCACCACGACCACGATGGCCCCTGCGGGGTGGCCTGCCTCTGCCTGTCATTTTTGTTGGGATTAGTGGTACTATGCGTGCAAGCTCCTGTGAGACCAGATATGAGTGACAATGTGCACTGGCACAGTTGTGAGAGAGCACAGGCTGTAGGCCTGACACAGCCGCTTGAAGGACACTGACTGGCTACTATTAGCTTACACTGGAAACCTTTTTTTCTTTGTAAAAGCACGCTACAGAGACACCAGATATGAGTGGCAAAGTGCACGGGCAGAGGTCTGCAGAGCACACGCTGAAGGAGGCATGACACCCGCTTTAAGGACACTGACTGCTATTCAATCTATAACATTGAAAAAAGTTTTTTGTTTTTAAATGCAAGCTATTGTGACACCAGTGAGTGAGTGGTGGCACTGGGCACAGTATCCACTGTGAGCCTGACACACCCGCTTTAAGGACACTGACTGCTATTCAATCCATAACAGTGAAAAAAGTTTTTTGTTTTTAAATGCAAGCTATTGTGACACCAGTGAGTGGTGGCACTGGGCACCGTATCCACTGTGAGCTTAACACACCCGCTTTAGGGACACTTACTGCTATTCAATCTATAACAGTGAAAAAAGTTTTTTGTTTTTAAATGCAAGCTATTGTGACACCAGATATGAGTGGTGGCACTGACTGGGCAAATGGGCACGGTATCCACTGTGAGCCTGACACACCCGCTTTAAGGACACTGACTGCTATTCAATCTATAACAGTGAAAAAAGTTTTTGGTTTTTAAATGCAAGCTATTGTGACACCAGTGAGTGGTGGCACTGGGCACCGTATCCACTGTGAGCTTAACACACCAGCTTTAAGGACACTGACTGCTATTCAATCTATAACAGTGAAAAAAGTTTTTTGTTTTTAAATGCAAGCTATTGTGACACCAGATATGAGTGGTGGCACTGACTGGGTAAATGGGCACAGTATCCACTGTGAGCCTGACACAGAAGCTGGCAGCAGTGGCAGGCAACTAACTGCTATTCAATCTATAACAGTGAAAAAAGTTTTTTGTTTTTAAATGCAAGCTATTGTGACACCAGTGAGTGAGTGGTGTCACTGGGCACTGTATCCACTGTGAGCCTGCACACCCACTTTAAGGACACTGACTACTATTTAATCTATAACAGTGAAAAAAGTTTTTTGTTTTTAAATGCAAGCTATTGTGACACCAGTGAGTGAGTGGTGGCACTGGGCACAGTATCCACAGTGAGCCTTACACACCCGCTTTAAGGACACTGACTGCTATTCAATCTATAACAGTGAAAAAAGTTTTTGGTTTTTAAATGCAAGCTATTGTGACACCAGTGAGTGAGTGGTGGCACTGGGCACAGTATCCACTGTGAGCCTTACACACCCGCTTTAAGGACACTGACTGCTATTCAATCTATAACAGTGAAAAAAGTTTTTTGTTTTTAAATGCAAGCTATTGTGACACCAGTGAGTGAGTGGTGTCACTGGGCACCGTATCCACTGTGAGCCTGCACACCCGCTTTAAGGACACTGACTGCTATTCAATCTATAACAGTGAAAAAAGTTTTTGGTTTTTAAATGCAAGCTATTGTGACACCAGTGAGTGAGTGGTGTCACTGGGCACCGTATCCACTGTGAGCCTGCACACCCGCTTTAAGGACACTGACTGCTATTCAATCTATAACAGTGAAAAAAGTTTTTTGTTTTTAAATGCAAGCTATTGTGACACCAGATATGAGTAGTGGCACTGACTGGGCAAATGGGCACAGTATCCACTGTGAGCCTGACACAGAAGCTGGCAGCAGTGGCAGAC
>CAKOES020000138.1:0-10602 GCA_933207985.1 Pelobates cultripes
TATGAAATTTGGGGGAATGGACATGAAATATGGGGGGTATGAAATATGGGGGAATGGACATGAAATATGGAGGGGATATGAAACTTGGGGGAATGGACATGAAATATGGGAGGTATGAAATATGGGGGAATGGACATGAAATATGGGGGGTATGAAATATGGGGGAATGGACATGAAATATGGAGGGGTATGAAATATGGGGAAATGGACATGAAATATGGAGGGGTATAAAAATGGGGGGGACATGAAATATTGGGGGGTATGAAATGTGGTGGGATGGGCATGAAATGGGGGTGTACGTTTTAATATTTTTTTTAATGTTTGTATTGATATTGTCTGTGTATGAATGCAAGAGTGTATATATATATATATATATATATATATATATAGATTTACACACACACACACACACACATACACACACACACATGCGGCGTGTGTGTTTGTGCTGCGCACGCCTATGCAGTCCACCATTGCACACCAGACTGAGAAGCCCCTTCTTTGGATGGACCCAGTCACTTTCCAGGCCAGACCCCCATTTTGGTTGTCGCCAGTAATGTAAGTGGCATCACTGGAATGTCTGCATAGGTCCACCTACCCCGTGTACTGATTTCATATTTGTACATTTTGGTAGGCATGGAACAGAATCTTATGCCTGTAGCACCTTGTTGCACATGTGGCATATTCTCTGTGGAAGATCTCACTGTTTTTGTACGTGTGTGCCCTTGCCACAGTACAACAGTGGCGACAGCTCCAGGTCAATGAAGTTGTCAGCGCAAGAAGTATGACAGAAAGAAGATGGTGGCACCAAGTTGGGACATCTTGCGGTAAGTATATCTGCCTTGTGGCATCTTTGCAAAAAAATCATAGATGCCATAAGTGACAGTGCTGCTTTAAGACTTGAAAGTGGACACATAAGTTGTATACCACCTACAGACATCTAATGAAATATTTATTTATTTTAACTTGTCCAATCCTTTTCTGAGACAGCACTCACTGTGTTACCTTTAAATAAATGTCGGGGGTGAGAATTAGGGCAGTAATTTTAAATTACTTCCCCACTGGATCGGCACATCTAAAGTGGAGGTCTGTATCTCTAGGGAGCCTCCATTGTAATTTAATTCCTTGTCTGCTGCCATTCCGCTGAGTTTGCGGTCCATGCTGGCCTGTAAAATAATGAGCTAATAGACTGCGATAGGGTGATTGCACCTCCAATCACCTGGGGATGCCTATAGAAAACGTACACCGCGAGTATGTATTACCCATGCCGCTGCTTTGCATAATGAATCTTAGACACAGGACCCTATTAGAAGATAGTTTGTCCATTGCTTCTGGATTATGCCTAGAGTCCTAGTGGAAGGCAACTATCTCTGCATAACTGCGTGTAAAAAGGGTCATCCTTATCGAAGAAACTATGCCACGGTCTGACTAAGGACTGGTAAGACTACTTGGTGCAATAAGTGTAGTGACCAATGATTACCCCAAAGTTTTGCAGAGTGCAAGTTCTCTCAGTGCTGAATAGCTGTGGCACTCCAGATGTTTATGAACCCCATTTCCTTGAAGGCTGCTTGAGATAGAGCATCATGGGAAATACAGTTCATAAAATGTTGCAGTGCCAAAGTTAGCAACCACTCGTGTTCCAGTTTTGCTCGGGCATACTGCTCCTGGGTTCCTATTGGATACCCTATAGCACAAAGAAAGAATTAGAGTAAAACTACAACATCTCTGTAAAATGGCACAAAAATCTGCAAGCTTGGCCGTGGTGCAAGCAGAGTTAAGTTTGTAGAGATAGAATGGAATTCTAATCGGTAGTTAGAATTTGAGTTATCGTGCTAAAACATAACATTTTGGTCAGCAGGTTTACTGGTCAGAATTTGGATTAAAAATTCTGGTTAATAAGTTTGCTGGATATCATTTTGGTTATTGGGCTAGAACTCAAATCCTGGTTGGTTGGTATGAATATTGGTTAGTGGTTTATCCACTAAATGAGGATACTACCTAGACTGCCCATAATGCTTCAGGGCACAGTTTTAGAATTTCTTAAATTTTGGATGTAATCAAACTTTCACACTTCCATAGGTTACCCCATTTTGGATGTATCACTGATTGTATTACGTTACTTCTGGCATCCTGCTAGCTTTCTGTCCCAAGCTCCCAGGGCGGTGATATAATGCACGTTTATAATCACAAATCACACTGAAAACCCGTACTGAGTTAATATCCGCACCTCATCCCAATATTAATTAATCTTTATCAACTCTGATAATATTGCATGTAAGACAGAGAGAATAACAGTCAGGAACCACATAACGATGTGCAGCATGTACTAGGATTGTGTTTCCAATCTTCTCCATTCTACACGGCCATGGAATGTGTTGGTGCTTTAAATATCAACAATAAGAGATAACTAATTGTACAAGAGCCACCAAAATAATTAGACCATTCAGCCCTACCATTAACCTTTTGTGATAGACGGTCACGGCTGTCCTGACCATCAGACGAAAAGGCACAACTTTTGATGAATGGAGTCTTACTTCAAGAGCAAAATTTACGAGACCCCAATTACTGGTCTCTGAAGTGTGCAAAACTTCACAGACCTTCTCAGCACTTGGGTTCTCTGAATGCAGCGTGGAGCTTATACCTCCGATTCACACCAGGAAACTCCATAATTCTTGGACATCACTGCATTGGGAGTCAAGAAGACACTTACGTCACAGAACAGATTTTGGTTTTAGTCAACACTGTATCCTAACAGGTGTTTTATGCTTTAAAGTGCCAATTATTGCAAGTACTGGTAGTAAATAACACATTGTATGTTATTATTATCATATATATATATATATATATATAGCAACAGTTATATAGTGTCAACATATGGGGTCTTACTTCAAGAGTAAAATTTTTGGAGACCCCAGTTATTGGTCTCTTTAGTGTGCAAAACTCCACAGATAGTAAAAGTGGTATACCAGCGGTGAACCAAATCAGTGAAAGACCACAGTTATCAAAATAAAGATATTCTTCCAATTAACAGGGTTTGTGCTAAAACATTTTTGTAATTTAAAAAAAAAAAAAAACAATTTCCATGAAAGCAGAAAGTCCACCTTATTAAATAATGTCATAGTATCCCCAAATAACAAACACGTTCTTCTTGACTTAAGAATGTGGACAACCAAATGTCTGCACCATGATTACCTTATAAAGGCCAACAATTGTTAACCTTGACAATGCATATATACATAAACTGCATAAAATATACAAATTGAATTTCCTAAGAAGCTCATCCAAGCCATAGAAGCAGGACCAATCATGCTACCATCATTAACTGTTTTCTATGATGACACACGACTGTCCACTGATCACCTATATGATCTAGAACTATGAACACCCTTCTAGAGAGGTTTTTTTTTTTCCTTCCCAAACTATTTTTTCTATGTCTCTGCAAGATCCCTTATCATGAAACGTTCTAAAAGGAGAACATCTATCTGCCTCTCTCGTCATCATGTGCTAGGGTCAGAACAAGATGCTTCTACCAGGAACGAGGATTCCTGGGGCGAGGCTGCACAGAGAGGGAGAGGAGGGGGACGTGCTTTGAAAAAAATGGTTTGCTTAGGGGAAATCAAATGCACGCTGTGATAATGGGAGAGATTAGAGGGAGGCTGGCAGCAGAGAACTGAGCTTACAGCAAAAGAGAGTGACTTAAATCCAGGGAGTGGGGAGACAGTGGGGTTCCCAACGCAGGAAAAGGAGAGACGACGGGTTGGAAGGAGAAGGAGATAAATGAACGAATGAGCCAGATGGCAACAACTCGACAATGGCTCATGTAATTCAGAGTGTGCGTCTTTAATATCGTGTGTGATTGATGTGGTGCACAGTTTAAAAAATACAGGTTAGAGGTGATATTAGTACCTGTACATATGTGTGAACAGAGACAAAAAGCAATAAGCAATGATTGGGTCGTCTGGGAAAAAAAAAAAAAAGAGGACAATTGAATGTAACATTAGATAATCTGAAGCCTAGAGTAAAACAAGAAGCATGGGTGGTTGGACTTTCAGTGGACGAAAGATGAAAAGAGAGATGAAAAGAGGGATGGATGAGTAAAATTGAAATACAAAATACAATGGAAAGGAATATCTAGAAAATTGTACGACATCTATAATGAAATAAGACGAGAGAAGGAGAATAACTTGTAACACGGAGTGACTGGGGTATATGATAACAAAGGCTGGATTCTTTACCAATCATGTGTTATTTTATTGTTTATTTTTTTAACTTTTATATTAGGGAAAAGACCCAGGTCCCCTACCTATGTGACCAGGCATTTATAGTCAGTATAGAGTTAGAGGTTCTGGTTAAATAGTATGTAGAGGCACAAAAGTGGACTTATACTGTGACATTCTTAATAGAATTAAATCAATACAAACGCCATTTCCAGTGTAACTGTACTACAAAGTGTCCAGCTACATCTACATGAGCCACAGACAAAAATGTATGAAATGTACACAAAGTCTAGATTAGGCACACTGCCCTTCTCTGTTGTTGTTCTCGAACCTCAGCACCCTCAATTTTTTGTTGATATGCTGCATAACCTTACAAAAAGATAAAAAAGAGTAGTCAACGAGGCAATCTGGTCATTAGTGATGAGTTTCACTGTAAAACTGGTCATTAAAGGGTGCTGTTTAAAGTTTTGCGTGCAGAGGTATAATACGAAAACCCTAAAGAGGAGTAAAAGGGCAGAAAATGAAAATTTAACTCCAAAACCTCAACCCCCATTGTAGATACCTTGAAATGGCTATTTTTGATTGCATGGTACTCATTACAAACAGTGCCATTTTATAAATTGAAATAATGCCAAAAACAACTTCGACAACATACAACTATATTATTTCCTTTAAATCTGACTCATCCCACATAACAGGTGGGCTTATCAAATATTTAACAACAGACAAATACCCACCACGACCCATGAGACATCCCGGTGTATCAGTCATGTATACATACACACACACACACACACAAACACACACAATGCTGGAGGGGGAGAATATGTTCTTGTTCCCCATCTCTTCCCATGACACCATCCCGACTCTTTTTTTGTTTAAATCTTTAGAGCATATTTACATCCTTTATCTAATGTCTTCTGGTGACGGTTTGTCAGGCCTCGCAGCTCTGGCGTTCCCTGGCAAAGCAATTAATGTGCCATCGTTAGTCAAACAGATAAACATAATTAGCTGATGTTTGGATGCGGTTGCTCAAAGAGAAATGACATATTTCTATAACCCCCCCAGACACCAACACATAAAAGAGGTTGGAGTTTCCCAAAGGGGGCAAACGTTACAGTGACAAGTCGTTTCATTGGCGAACTGCGCAGTGCTCTGCTTGCTTAATTCTGTTTTAACCCATTGTACGATTTTTTTCAGCGAACAGATCCGGCAGACATTTTATTTTTTCTTTCATACAATGATAACGTTATAGACAGGATGGAGAATATTAATACTATACGTTAATTGGGGCCATATTTATCGAGGAGAAACTGGAACCATTCCTGGAGACAAAGTTCTAAATTGGTAGAAAAAAAAAATTGCCATAGAAACCAAAAAGAATGTTTGCGCTGATTGCGCCACTTTAAGTATTTTGCCCCAGAAATACATCAATTATTATTATTTCATTTTAACTACATGTAGATAAAAATTAATTGAGAAGTAGTTAAATGGTTTGTACATTGAAAGAATTAGAAGCAGTCATAATTAATGGTGTATTAGATAAAGATCTGTAATAATATTGTGCAAACTAGAAGTCAAAGCATGAAGGAATAAAAGCTAAAAAATAGACACTATTAAGATTGTACAATGCAAAGAAATGGGGATTACTTTAGACATCTAAGCAACGTGTTAGTGTGTTCAATATTAAAGCAATATTTTTATAAGACACGGTAGCAATGCTAGGGTGATGTTATAGAAAATAATTAGGTAGGTGTTGAAACAATAATTTTAAATGTCAGTATGAGATGAAAAGGCGAGTCTATATATACACACACACACACACAATATATATATCCACAAGTTGAATGCCGTAAGCCACTATTCGGTCGATGTATTTTCCAGTTATAAATTAATCATTCGTAATTTGTTGTTTATAATGGTACAAGTTTTATCCTGACTGAAATAAGGTCACACTAACACGGCCACACTAACACTACAAACACTGCAACACTAACACTTCTAATACTGCAACACTAACATTGCCACACTAACACTACTAACACTGCAACACTACAAACACTGCCACACTAACACTACTAACACTGCCACACTAACATTGCTCTACTAACACTGCCACACTAAAACTACTAACACTGCCACACTAACATTACTAACACTGCCACACTAAAACTACTAACACTGCCACACTAACATTACTAACACTGCCACACTAACATTACTAACACTGCCACACTAACATTGCCACACTAACATTGCTCTACTAACACTGCCACACTAACATTGCCACACCAACACTACTAACACTGCCACACTAACACTGCCACACTAACATTACTAACACTGCCACACTAAAACTACTAACACTGCCACACTAAAACTACTAACACTGCCACACTAACATTGCCACACTGCCACACTAAAACTTCTAACACTGCCACACTAACATTGCCACACTAAAACTACTAACACTGCCATACTAACATTGCTCTACTAACACTGCCACACTAACATTGCCACACCAACACTACTAACACTGCCACACTAAAACTTCTAACACTGCCACACTAACATTGCCACACTAAAACTACTAACACTGCCACACTAACATTGCCCCAACACTGCCACATTAACACTAACACTGCCACACTAACATTGCTCTACTAACATTGCCCCAACACTGCCACACTAACATTGCTCTACTAACACTGCCACACTAACATTGTCCTAACACTGCCACACTAACATTGCCCTAATACTGCCACATTAACACTACTAACACTGCCACACTAACATTACCACACTAACATTGACCCAACACTGCCACACTAACATTACCACACTAACATTGCCCCAACACTGCCACACTAACATTGCTCTAACACTGCCACATTAACACTACTAACACTGCCACACTAACATTGCTCTACTAACATTGCCCCAACACTTCCACACGAACATTGCTCTACTAACATTGCCCCAACACTGCCACACTAACATTGCTCTACTAACACTGCCACACTAACATTGTCCTAACACTGCCACACTAACACTACCACACTAACATTGCCACACTAACATTACTAACACTGCCACACTAACACTTGATTGAGAGAGTGTTGTACTGTTCAGCTGCTGTCTCCTCTGAACTTAGAGAGTGCTGTGCTGCTCCCTCCTTTCAGGCACAATACCGCTGTTTAGCTGGGGGTTACTACTGTGCTCTCTCTACTCCTCTGAGAAAGTGCTCTTTAACTTACAGTACACAGCTCTCCCCTTTATGCAGAGAGAGTGCTGTTTTGCTGCCAGACATTACACTCTATTAGAGACTGGGATCCATTTAGCTGGTGTCACATATAGCTTTTTCAACAAAATAAAACGTTCATTAGATGAGGCAATAAAAATACCATAATTCCCACCTTATTAATGATATACAGATGGGAGACAAATCTTGCAGTCACACCTCAATATAATACTTTTTCCAATAAAGGATTTCTCAAATGTGTTAGTTTTACTCCCACGGAATATAAGCCTCCTGCACAAAAGGACACGACATTGAAACTAGTTGTCAGCTACTCCAAGGAGAAGAAAATGATCTCCCGAACACACTCATCCTCCGCGGCTTGCGTTGGTAGCAAAGGGCGCAATCTATCCTGATTTAAACCTTGTCTGTGATAAAACATATTGAGATGTTCCTTGGCAGCTAAAAGTACTCTCATTCCGCCCAGTTTGTACATTGTTACATGTATGATCCCGCATTTTATGTCATTTCATGTTTTTGTAGTGGACGTAAAATGGGTTTCCATTTTTTTTTTTATATGTATTATTTGTGCCAGTGAGCTCGTGATGTAGTACAGTTTAAAAAAAACAAACAAACAAACCAAACAAATTTAAAAAAAAAAAAAAATTTGGATTTTCACTTAGAGGATGTATGATATACACAGTGAAAAGCCAGAGATGACATCTGGTTAATGCTGAGACTCAACATCTGGTTAGCGCAAGATAAGGAATCCCCATATTCTGAAACCTCCCCACACGTCCGCCTTCTTTATTTATTTTAAGAAATGCAACGTATCTCGTTTGATTAAAACATAAGGAAGTGTTTCCTAGTGATATGCTGGGGCTTCTCGGGTACAGGGAACGGATTCACGGTACATTTAAAAAAAAAAAAAGACAAAAAACAAACAGTGTATTCTGTGTGAAGCTTTATTATCCTTTTATTCTTAAAGATACACTATTTTAGCACAATAAGTACTAAAAATAATATAATGATAACAAGAACTGCTTATATCCATGGATGAGATACTGGAGGACACTATAAAATGTCGAGATAATGCTATGTGTCTATTCACCTTTATTGTATTGCTTCCGGGGGGCTGATAGATCAAAGAGTGATAAATGGGGTTTTTTAGCGAACAATTTACATAGAATAAAATTGATTAGAGAGGTATGAAAAGAAAATAGATCAACGTTAATCCTCCACTAAATCTACTTCTTGTAGAGCTATGGACATAAAATGTTTATGATCATTTATAGTGTGCGGGTGGGCAAGGCACCTAACATTTAGAAGACAAAGTCACCGGTGGAGAAAACATGGACAGGGCTCGGTCTTCACAACTGACATCAGATATGAGCAGATATCTTTAAATTACCGATGTCCAACCAATAAATGATCTGTGGGTCATTGCCACGGATATCCCACTCAATTTGCCTGCAGGGCACCCAGGGAAGGCCTGAATAGGGGGGGAAATTGCCCCCCGGGCTACTATCATATATGTCTTATCGGCTGCAGACTTGCTGCATCCTTTTCTGTTGATGAAAAGCAAGTTAAAGTGCACAGACTGTTGGAAGATTACTACAGAAGTGAGGCAGCTGTCAAATTCATATATCTTTGTTCAGCTTGAGTAAGACTATCCACACAAAGACGTATATGTTTTACGTGCAAAAACTGGCCATTCGTTTTTACTTGCCATGGGACCAGACGTTGCCACCCTTCCTCTGGGAGGTCCCCTTAGTTTAGATAAATATTACTTTCTTCCAGGTATGAGGAGTACATCAGTGGCCGCTATATGCCCACCAGTCATTGTCATGTCATCCAATTATATTTTCCACTATATAGTCCTAATTAGAGAGAAACGTGCTTTTAAAAGGGGAAATGGTAAAGGGACACTGTTGGCACCAGACCACTTCAGCCTTATTGCCCTTAGTGCCAGAGAAACTGCAATGTTTACATTGCAGCACGAAGTTTGCCTTCAGTGACGGTCTACTAGATGGCTTCCTGGATTGAAACGGACCTTTGAAACGGACATCGGCGCAGGGATCAGAAAAGTAAATAAAGGGTTTTTAGCCCTTTATTCACTGGGGAGGGGGCCAAGCTAGGGAGGAGGCAGGGGGAGCGATAGTGCCAGGAACACAGCTTTGTATTCGTAGCACTATAGTATCCCTTTAAGAAAGCCAGTTGCTTCATTTCATCCATAGCTTTGAGTCCCGTTGTCCATTTAATAAGTATCATTTAGCTGGGTAATAATATATCTAGGCCCTAGGAAGTACTTAAAAACTGAAGACAAGTTAAATGTACCTTTCTAAGTTAAATACAGATTATAATAAATGCATGGCCATGAATTCACACAGACGTCTGATGCAAATAAAAATATCCCAGAATTCCTTGCAGGTTGCCTGTGAGAGCGCACGCATGCACATTGATCATGGGACATGAATTCCCAACATAGTGACAACAATGGCTTCTACTAACCCCCTCTAAATACCTCATTGGTGTAAATATTGTAGTTATGTTTACCAAATGACCTTTACTTGTTAACAATGTTTCCTATTGAGCGAATAAAAGCTTTAGGATTTGTTAGAAATCTACCAGTGCAGGACGGTTAAGCGGTATGGCTACCTATACCGCTGGAGCTCAATTTGCTGCGGCTATCTTGCCACTCCAGGGCCCCTTCGCGGATTTTCCAAAAGCAATAAAAGTAAATAGACCTCGGTTATCGATGCGGAAATGTTAGAAAGCCAATGGTAATCATGGAACTGAACGAAAAAAAACTTACTCGCGTACAGACTATAACCAGTGCGGATTCTGTGGATGTGACGGTAGGGGTTATGATGACCAACAAGCAGATGGAAACTTATACAATCTTGGAATCCAAATGCAGCTAGCGAGAGCAACCTAACGTCTAGCCTATTGTCCAGTACAAAGACATGCATAGTTTGATTCCTGAAACGCACATGAAGAGCCACTGAAATTTCAAAAAGAGCCTTTTTTCAATATCTTTTTTTTAAATTTATTTAAAGAACTCAAAAATGTTAGCCAGTATTTTTTTTAAAAAGGGGTCTTTCAACTGGTCAGTTATTTTGTTATGCAATATGCTCTCGTTTACTC
>CAKOES020000138.1:10702-33825 GCA_933207985.1 Pelobates cultripes
AATATCAGAAACTAGCTTTGGCTTATAAATATGAAAGCTTTGAAATGATATTGCTAGTCTATTAATTGGTGTTTGCCAATATTAATTGAGTTCTGAGAAGTACTTTAGGCACCAATAAATTCACCTATAATTTCACTTATTGTCATATGTATCCTTTTGGGCCGTCAAGTTGAATAAGCTCTTTATGTCTAAACAAAAATGTGAAAGTGACATTGAACATTTGAAACCGTCCCAAAAAAAATCTGTCTTCATATAGAAGCACTCCATTTACCTTGCGTCTTTTCACAGCGAGATTCACGCCCGCTGCCTGTTCATTTGCTGCTTGATAACTCTTGCGTGGTATGCGGCTTGCTATGAGAAAGAGCGTGCCAAGAAAATGTGACATTCATTTAAAGGCACAGAAAAGTGAACGAGAAACCAGATTGATTATTTTAGCATCTACATTGAAAACTCCTACATGTTTGTTTTGAAAAGGCTGCGGTATTATCTCCATATACTGTATCAAAAACGAAACATCTTGTTATTTTGCAGTATTCCCACCAGAAATATAAACCACTCCTTACAATTTTGTATGTTCAAGAAGAGAATCAAAACAGATTTTTATTTGCTTACAAATCTTGTACATAAAGGTTGTTTATCATTTTATCATGTCTGTAGATACAATATCCAGGAATCTGATCATACAAGATCCCTCAAAAGCAATGCAAGAGGACAATGCAGAAATGTAACCCATACAACAAGGCATTCCCTGATCTAGGGAAGCTTTCTCGTGGTACCAGATTTTTTTTATCTGATGTCCCATTGCAAGGGAAACCAGAGATATCAAAAACAGCAGTGTTAGAACATCCCACGCTACTCAAGACCGATGTAGGGCCTTGCTACCCATTGAGCGACATTCCTTCGATGTCTATAGATGGACTGCTCTGGTTGGCTGCCTTGCAGGCTGACTGGTCGGTAAGCCTGCGAGACACCAGATTACACTTGTTTTAACTCCTTACGTACTGAGATTTATGCAATTCTCTATCTAATTACACACGATAAATCGTTGATCAGTACGAGAGAACATTTTTAGTTTAACCACGATGCCTAGCTCTGTCTCGTACAATGAAGAGACAATCTTTTACTTTAGGGACATACAATTTTTAGGTTAAATGTTCTAATTTACTGTAATTCCTTATATATGACAGGTCTGTCTTAAGCCATAATAGCCTTATAAATGTGACTTATAAATGGTATGCATGGATAGAACTTAGAATTCTTCAGACACAGTGTCTTCTCTCTCCACCAGTTATATCTCCTGCACTCTTTCTGACTCTCTAATTCTCTTTCTGCTTTTATTCTGCCGTTGATGAGCGAGAGCTCCACCCCTACAGTGAGCAAATGCAGCGCAAGGGGAGACGAAATTAACATAAAATTTACATAGTAAGTTAAACGACCCATTAGAGCTAGTGTTGGCCCGTGCTTCCGTCTCTTGGCTGCAAGCAGTGTTCTGTATCAGTGCATTGACTGCTCCATCCCAAAGCTCGGGACATTGCTTAATAATCTGTAATGGTGATATTCTCATTAGTCTATCCTGCTCCACTAAACCACCGGTCCAAGGTGACAACAGAGCCAGGATTAACCCCTCGTCTGCCAAGAGGGATTTTTTTTCCATTACATTTTTTTTTTTTTAAAGAAAAGGATTAAGCAAGCTCAGCAATACAGAAATGGCTAAATTATTTTGTTCGCTCTAAGTTGGAATGCAGTTATTTATTGGCATTAAGAATAATTATATCTGTTAGCCATATCGAATTTGTAGTTCAAGTGAAATCTTTGGAAAAGCGGATAATAGCTCGGAAAGGTTCTATGGTGGGGGCAGAGGAATAAGTGTCTGTAGACATCATGGTTGTGATAATACATCTTGTTTCAGATGCATTTGAAGCCTCTCACAAACAGACCTCTCAATATCACTCCTTATGGTTGAATTTATTTATTTAATTTCTTGTCCATTACCTCAGTTGTGTTCTTGTACATATAATGCATAAGGATAGTAAAGTGTACTACACTTGGACAATAGTCACATCTTTCCATCATCTGAGTTTATCAAGGAACTGCTTGCCTTTGGGTGAACTGTCTTACATTGTATCGGTGATATTTAAAAAATGGCAGTTCAGCTTTTCATTCATCCCTTACATATTTTACAAGTTGACAGTTCCTGGTGGGACAGTCAAATCATAGTTGGCGACCCATGTCCCACATTACCTCCCTGAAGACCTGCTTCTCCAGAACACTGGAAGAGAGAGCATAGATCAAAAAAAATCACTGCTGGTTAATCGATCTGGAGGTGTTTCAGAACTACTTTGGATATGCTTTGACTTGAATTTTATGGGGGCCACGTACCAACCATATTGAAGTTTGGGAGTTATGCTTATTATAATATCAAAATACAAAACAGAAGGTCAGCGCTAATTAACACAGGATTATTGGGTAGACAGCGGCCCCAGCAAAGGGAATCCCTCAAAACCCTTTGGAGAGAACTTTTGTTATTTGTTATTATAATATCACTATTTAAAGGGCTAGTTTGATATCGCTCCTGGAGATAAGAGATTCCAGTAGACTGACCTTCAATTTGTCAGGCCTTGGAGCATGATAACCAGAATACAGCAAGCTGACTTTGTTTGTAACTTACTATGTTCACCTGTACTAAGCACATTTTAAGCTGTACTTCTGGGAGTAGCTGTTGCTTTCTTTTTTCATTTTTTGGCTTTGGGGTGAATGTGTCCCTAACTTATCGGTTTCCGGCATCGTAACAGAAGCGTTGTGCTTACTTACTGACACTCCTTTTACTCGCTCACTGTGGCGTTTGCTGACTCCAGCATTAACTAAACATTCCATGGTTCTATACACCATTTTTATAAGGCAGCAACGCTTTTGCTCGTGTCTTACAAACAGAAACGAGATGAATGTAAAAGTCCAATGGGGTTAAATTATTTGGAAAATATACAGTCCGTTCCTTCCTGCTGCAGCTTTATGTTCCCTGTCAGTAGGTTTTCATTATTAGATCTTGTGGATTTAACTGGAGCTGTGTTTACTGCCTTGTCCCTGTATATCATCTCCCTGCTGTACATCACGCCGAACAGGCACAGCTACAAGGATACTGTGTAATTTGTCACTGACACTCCCGAACGGGCTATCTTTATAAATACCCAGCCTGACAAACACAACATATATGTCTGTGCGATTATATGAGCAGCATTACGCTACCGTGAGATATAGGTCCCTGCCATTCTTGGGCAGCGGAGTAACACCTGGTTATCTCAATTCCTTCATATCTGTTTTATAAATAGTGCCTTTATATCTGTTTATCGACATCTCTGCCTCTGCTTTATACAAAGAGCCATGATATGGGTTTACATCACCCCCCACCCCCGCGTGTCATACAGTATACAAAACTCAGAGATATGAGTCTCGCGTCTTATAAGCCATCAAAAATAACAGTGTGACTTTTTTATTGCCATCATTTATTGCCTTTTTTTTAAACACTTTTTTTTGTGTTTTTTGTATGTATGAATAAATAAATGAAGTGTGTGCCCGCTGAACCCATTAAAATTATTACTAACATAGATGATAAAAAAAATCTGTTTAAAAAGCCACTAAACTTTAAAAATGGCAAAATCAATAAAAATTTGTAAAATGCACATTGTAATTAAAAAAACAAAACAAAAAAACACCATGTACATTTTTAGCATGCATGACCTGTTTTTAAGTTGCCTCTTACTGGTCCAGTAGAGAGAGACGTTCTGTATTATTCAATATAAACAGAGAAGATATTGGTTAACTCTCTTATACTGACTTTAATGACATGTAGTGTAAGGAGTAAACGAGAGCATATTGCATAACAAAATAACTGACCAGTTGAAAGACCCCTTTTTAAAAAAAATACTGGCTAACATTTTTGAGTTCTTTAAATAAATTTAAAAAAAAGATATTGAAAAAAGGCTCTTTTTGAAATTTCAGTGGCTCTTCATGTGCGTTTCAGGAATCAAACTATGCATGTCTTTGTACTGGACAATAGGCTAGACGTTAGGTTGCTCTCGCTAGCTGCATTTGGATTCCAAGATTGTATAAGTTTCCATCTGCTTGTTTGTCATCATAAACCCCCAATGCCACATCCACAATAACTGCACTGGTTATAGTCTGTACGTGATATGGAGTGTTTTTTTCTGTTCAGTTCCATGATTACCATTGGCTTTCTAACATTTCCGGGCATCGAGATGTGCAATCCGAGGTCTATTTACTTTTATTGCTTTGGAAAAATCAAGAAGGGCTCCTGAGTGGCAAGATAGCCGTGCTAAATTGAGCTCCAACGGTATAGGAAAATATTACTACCGCTAACCGTCCTGCACTGGTAGATTTCGCTAACAAACTTAAAGTTTTTATTCGGCTCAATAGGAAACATTGTTAACAAGTAAAGGTCATTTGGTAAACATAACTACAATGTTTACACCAATGAGGTATTTAGAGGGGGTTAGTAGAAGCCATTGTTGTCACTATGTTGGGAATTCATGTCCCATGATCAATGTGCATGCGTGCGCTCTCACAGGCAACCTGCAAGGAATTCTAGGATATTTTTATTTGCATCAGACGTCTGTGTGAATTCATGGCCATGCATTTATTATAATCTGTATTTAACTTAGAAAGGTACATTTAACTTGTCTTCAGTTTTTAAGTACTTCCTAGGGCCTAGATATATTATTACCCAGCTAAATGATACTTATTAAATGGACAACGGGACTCAAAGCTATGGATGAAATGAAGCAACTGGCTTTCTTAAAGGGATACTATAGTGCTACGAATACAAAGCTGTATTCCTGGCACTATCGCTCCCCCTGCCTCCTCCCTAGCTTGGCCCCCTCCCCAGTGAATAAAGGGCTAAAAACCCTTTATTTACTTTCCTGATCCCTGCGCCGATGTCCGTTTCAAAGGTCCGTTTCAATCCAGGAAGCCATCTAGTAGACCGTCACTGAAGGCAAACTTCGTGCTGCAATGTAAACATTGCAGTTTCTCTGGCACTAAGGGCAATAAGGCTGAAGTGGTCTGGTGCCAACAGTGTCCCTTTACCATTTCCCCTTTTAAAAGCACGTTTCTCTCTAATTAGGACTATATAGTGGAAAATATAATTGGATGACATGACAATGACTGGTGGGCATATAGCGGCCACTGATGTACTCCTCATACCTGGAAGAAAGTAATATTTATCTAAACTAAGGGGACCTCCCAGAGGAAGGGTGGCAACGTCTGGTCCCAGGGCAAGTAAAAACGAATGGCCAGTTTTTGCACGTAAAACGTATACGTCCTTGTGTGGATAGTCTTACTCAAGCTGAACAAAGATATATGAATTTGACAGCTGCCTCACTTCTGTAGTAATCTTCCAACAGTCTGTGCACTTTAACTTGCTTTTCATCAACAGAAAAGGATGCAGCAAGTCTGCAGCCCATAAGACATATATGATAGTAGCCCGGGGGGCAATTTCCCCCCCTATTCAGGCCTTCCCTGGGTGACCTGCAGGCAAATTGAGTGGGATATCCGTGGCAATGACCCACAGATCATTTATTGGTTGGACATCGGTAATTTAAAGATATCTGCTCATATCTGATGTCAGTTGTGAAGACCGAGCCCTGTCCATGTTTTCTCCACCGGTGACTTTGTCTTCTAAATGTTAGGTGCCTTGCCCACCCGCACACTATAAATGATCATAAACATTTTATGTCCATAGCTCTACAAGAAGTAGATTTAGTGGAGGATTAACGTTGATCTATTTTCTTTTCATACCTCTCTAATCAATTTGATTCTATGTAAATTGTTCGCTAAAAAACCCCATTGATCACTCTTTGATCTATCAGCCCCCCGGAAGCAATACAATAAAGGTGAATAGACACATAGCATTATCTCGCCATTTTATAGTGTCCTCCAGTATCTCATCCATGGATATAAGCAGTTCTTGTTATCATTATATTATTTTTAGTACTTATTGTGCTAAAATAGTGTCTCTTTAAGAATAAAAGGATAAAAAAGCTTCACACAGAATACACTGTTTGTTTTTTGTCTTTTTTTTTTTTTTAAATGTACCGTGAATCCGTTACCTGTACCCGAGAAGCCCCAGCATATCACTAGGAAACACTTCCTTATGTTTTAATCAAACGAGATGCGTTGCATTTCTTAAAATAAATAAAGAAGGCGGACGTGTGAGGAGGTTTCAGAATATGGGGATTCCTTATCTTGCGCTAACCAGATGTTGAGTCTCAGCATTAACCAGATGTCATCTCTGGCTTTTCACTGTGTATATCATACATCCTCTAAGTGAAAATCCAAATTTTTTATTTTTTTTTTAAATTTTTGTTTGTTTTTTTTTTTTTAAACTGTACTACATCACGAGCTCACTGGCACAAATAATACATATTTAAAAAAAAATGGAAACCCATTTCACGTCCACTACAAAAACATGAAATGACATAAAATGCGGGATCATACATGTAACAATGTACAAACTGGGCGGAATGAGAGTACTTTTAGCTGCCAAGGAACATCTCAACATGTTTTATCACAGACAAGGTTTAAATCAGGATAGATTGCGCCCTTTGCTACCAACGCAAGCCGCGGAGGATGAGTGTGTTCGGGAGATCATTTTCTTCTCCTTGGAGTAGCTGACAACTAGTTTCAATGTCGTGTCCTTTTGTGCAGGAGGCTTATATTCCGTGGGAGTAAAACTAACACATTTGAGAAATCCTTTATTGGAAAAAGTATTATATTGAGGTGTGACTGCAAGATTTGTCTCCCATCTGTATATCATTAATAAGGTGGGAATTATGGTATTTTTATTGCCTCATCTAATGAACGTTTTAGTTTGTTGAAAAAGCTATATGTGACACCAGCTAAATGGATCCCAGTGTCTAATAGAGTGTAATGTCTGGCAGCAAAACAGCACTCTCTCTGCATAAAGGGGAGAGCTGTGTACTGTAAGTTAAAGAGCACTCTCTCAGAGGAGTAGAGAGAGCACAGTAACCCCCAGCTAAACAGCGGTATTGTGCCTGAAAGGAGAGAGCAGTACCTGCAGCCGGTAAACTGCACAGCACTCTCTAAGTTCAGAGAAGACAGCAGCTTAACAGTACAACACTCTCTCAGTCAAGTGTTAGTGTGGCAGTGTTAGTAGTTTTAGTGTGGCAGTGTTAGTGTGGCAGTGTTAGTAGTTTTAGTGTGGCAGTGTTAGTAATGTTAGCGTGGCAGTGTTAGGGCAATGTTAGTGTGGTAGTGTTAGTGTGGCAGTGTTAGTAATGTTAATGTGGCAGTATTAGGGCAATGTTAGTGTGGTAGTGTTAGGACAATGTTAGTGTGGCAGTGTTAGTAGAGCAATGTTAGTGTGACAGTGTTAGTGTTAATGTGGCAGTGTTAGGGCAATGTTAGTGTGGTAATGTGTGTGTGGCAGTGTTGGGGCAATGTTAGTGTGGCAATGTTAGTGTGGCAGTGTTAGGGCAATGTTAGTGTGGCAGTGTTAGTAGTGTTAGTGTGGCAGTGTTAGTGTGGCAGTGTTAGTAGTTTTAGTTTGGCAGTGTCAGTAGTTTTAGTGTGGCAGTGTTAGTGTGGCAGTATTAATAGTGTGGTAGTGTTAGTGTGGCAGTGTTACAGCAATGTTAGTGTGGCAGTGTTAGGGCAATGTTAGTGTGGCAGTGTTAGTGTGGCAGTGTTGGTAGTGTTAGTGTGGCAGTGTTAGTGTTAGTGTGGCAGTGTTAGTAGTGTTAGTGTGGCAGTGTTAGTAGTGTTAGTGTGGCAGTGTTAGTGTGGCAGTGTTGGTAGTTTTAGTTTGGCAGTGTTAGTAGTTTTAGTGTGGCAGTGTTAGTGTGGCAGTATTAATAGTGTGGTAGTGTTAGTGTGGCAGTGTTACGGCAATGTTAGTGTGGCAATGTTAGTGTGGCAGTGTTAGAGCAATGTTAGTGTGGCAATGTTAGGGCAATGTTAGTGTTGTAGTGTTAGTGTGGCAGTGTTGGGGCAATGTTAGTGATGTAGTGTTAGTGTGGCAGTGTTGGGGCAATGTTAGTGTGGCAGTGTTAGTAGAGCAATGTTAGTGTGGTAATGTTAGTGTGGCAGTGTTAGGGCATTGTTAGTATGGCAGTGTTAGTAGTGTTGGTGTGGCAGTATTAGTAATGCTAGTGTGGCAGTGTTAGTAGTTTTAGTTTGGCAGTGTTAGTAGTTTTAGTGTGGTGGTGTTAGTGTGGCAGTGTTAGAGCAATGTTATTGTGGTAGTGTTAGAGCAATGTTAGTGTGGCAGTGTTAGGGCAATGTTAGTGTGGCAGTGTTAGTGTGGTAATGTTAGTGTGGCAGTGTTAGTAGTGTTAGTGTGGCAGTGATAGTAGTGTTAGTGTGGCAGTGTTAGTAGTGTTAGTGTGGTAAAGTTAGTGTGGTGGTGTTAGTAGTGTTAGTGTTGCAGTGTTAGTGTGGCAGTGTTAGAAGTGTTAGTGTGGCAATGTTAGTGTGGCAGTGTTAGTGTGGTAATGTGTGGTAATGTTAGTGTGGTAGTGTTAGTGTTGCA
Organism: Pelobates cultripes; assembly: GCA_933207985.1. Classification (NCBI taxonomy): domain Eukaryota; kingdom Metazoa; phylum Chordata; class Amphibia; order Anura; family Pelobatidae; genus Pelobates; species Pelobates cultripes. Next base: position 19,266 of record CAKOES020000138.1, read on the forward strand.
GTGTTAGTAGTGTTTGTGTGGTAATGTTAGTGTGGCAGTGTTAGTAGTGTTAGTGTGGCAATGTTAGTGTGGCAGTGTTAGTGTGGCAATGGTAGTGTTAGTAGTGTTAGTGTTGCAGTGTTAGTAGTGTTAGTGTGGCAATGTTAGTAGTGTTAGTAGTGTTAGTGTTGCAGTGCTAGTAGTGTTAGTGTGGCAATGTTAGTGTGGTAGTGTTAGTAGTGTTAGTGTTGCAGTGTTAGTAGTGTTAGTGTGGCAATGTTAGTAGTGTTAGTGTGGCAATGTTAGTGTGGTAGTGTTAGTAGTGTTAGTGTTGCAGTGTTAGTAGTGTTAGAGTGGCAATGTTAGTGTGGTAGTGTTAGTAGTGTTAGTGTTGCAGTGTTAGTAGTGTTAGTAGTGTTAGTGTTGCAGTGCTAGTAGTGTTAGTGTGGCAATGTTAGTGTGGTAGTGTTAGTAGTGTTAGTGTTGCAGTGTTAGTAGTGTTAGTGTGGCAATGTTAGTAGTGTTAGTGTGGCAATGTTAGTGTGGTAGTGTTAGTAGTGTTAGTGTTGCAGTGTTAGTAGTGTTAGAGTGGCAATGTTAGTGTGGTAGTGTTAGTAGTGTTAGTGTTGCAGTGTTAGTAGTGTTAGTGTGGCAATGTTAGTGTGGTAGTGTTAGTAGTGTTAGTGTGGCAATGTTAGTAGTGTTAGTAGTGTTAGTGTTGCAGTGCTAGTAGTGTTAGTGTGGCAATGTTAGTGTGGTAGTGTTAGTAGTGTTAGTGTTGCAGTGTTAGTAGTGTTAGTGTGGCAATGTTAGTAGTGTTAGTGTGGCAATGTTAGTGTGGTAGTGTTAGTAGTGTTAGTGTTGCAGTGTTAGTAGTGTTAGAGTGGCAATGTTAGTGTGGTAGTGTTAGTAGTGTTAGTGTTGCAGTGTTAGTAGTGTTAGTGTGGCAATGTTAGTGTGGTAGTGTTAGTAGTGTTAGTGTTGCAGTGTTAGTGTGGCAGTGTTAGAAGTGTTAGTGTGACAATGTTAGTGTGGTAATGTTAGTGTGGCAGTGTTAGTAATGTTGGTGTGGCAGTGTTAGTAGTGTTAGTGTCGCAGTGTTAGTAGTGTTAGTGTGGCAATGTTGGTGTGGCAGTGTTAGTAGTGTTAGTAGTGTTAGTGTGGCAATGGTAGTGTTAGTGTTGCAGTGTTAGTAGTGTTAGTGTGGCAATGTTAGTAGTGTTAGTGTGGCAATGTTAGTGTGGTAGTGTTAGTGTTGCAGTGTTAGTAGTGTTAGTGTGGCAATGTTAGTGTGGTAATGTTAGTAGTGTTAGTGTCGCAGTGTTAGTAGTGTTATTGTGGCAGTGTTAGAGCAATGTTAGTGTGGTAATGTTAGTGTGGCAGTGTTAGTGTGGCAGTGATAGTAGTGTTAGTGTGGCAGTGTTAGTAATGTTAGTGTGGTGGTGTTAGTAGTGTTAGTGTTGCAGTGTTAGAAGTGTTAGTGTGGCAGTGTTAGAAGTGTTAGTGTGACAATGTTAGTGTGGTAATGTTAGTGTGGCAGTGTTAGTAGTGTTAGTAGTGTTAGTGTGGCAATGGTAGTGTTAGTAGTGTTAGTGTTGCAGTGTTAGTAGTGTTAGTGTTGCAGTGTTAGTAGTGTTAGTGTGGCAGTGTTAGTGTGGTAGTGTTAGTAGTGTTAGTGTTGCAGTGTTAGTAGTGTTAGTGTGGCAATGTTAGTGTGGTAGTGTTAGAAGTGTTAGTGTGGCCGTGTTAGTGTGACCTTATTTCAGTCAGGATAAAACTTGTACCATTATAAACAACAAATTACGAATGATTAATTTTAAACTGGAAAATACATCGACCGAATAGTGGCTTACGGCATTCAACTTGTGGATATATATATTGTGTGTGTGTGTGTGTGTATATATAGACTCGCCTTTTCATCTCATACTGACATTTAAAATTATTGTTTCAACACCTACCTAATTATTTTCTATAACATCACCCTAGCATTGCTACCGTGTCTTATAAAAATATTGCTTTAATATTGAACACACTAACACGTTGCTTAGATGTCTAAAGTAATCCCCATTTAATAAGGCAATGCTTCTAAATGCTAAGGTAAAATACAAGGAAACTGATATGCTTTTTGGTATAATATGCCTTTGACCAGAATTCAGTTATGGTATCTTTGCACTGTTGTTTTTTTTTTGTTGTTTTTTTTTTACATTTTTTTTTTAATTTGATTAATTATTATTTTTTTATTTTTCCTGTTTTTTTTCTTTGCATTGTACAATCTTAATAGTGTCTATTTTTTAGCTTTTATTCCTTCATGCTTTGACTTCTAGTTTGCACAATATTATTACAGATCTTTATCTAATACACCATTAATTATGACTGCTTCTAATTCTTTCAATGTACAAACCATTTAACTACTTCTCAATTAATTTTTATCTACATGTAGTTAAAATGAAATAATAATAATTGATGTATTTCTGGGGCAAAATACTTAAAGTGGCGCAATCAGCTCAAACATTCTTTTTGGTTTCTATGGCAATTTTTTTTTTCTACCAATTTAGAACTTTGTCTCCAGGAATGGTTCCAGTTTCTCCTCGATAAATATGGCCCCAATTAACGTATAGTATTAATTTTCTCCATCCTGTCTATAACGTTATCATTGTATGAAAGAAAAAAGAAAATGTCTGCCGGATCTGTTCGCTGAAAAAAATCGTACAATGGGTTAAAACAGAATTAAGCAAGCAGAGCACTGCGCAGTTCGCCAATGAAACGACTTGTCACTGTAACGTTTGCCCCCTTTGGGAAACTCCAACCTCTTTTATGTGTTGGTGTCTGGGGGGGTTATAGAAATATGTCATTTCTCTTTGAGCAACCGCATCCAAACATCAGCTAATTATGTTTATCTGTTTGACTAACGATGGCACATTAATTGCTTTGCCAGGGAACGCCAGAGCTGCGAGGCCTGACAAACCGTCACCAGAAGACATTAGATAAAGGATGTAAATATGCTCTAAAGATTTAAACAAAAAAAGAGTCGGGATGGTGTCATGGGAAGAGATGGGGAACAAGAACATATTCTCCCCCTCCAGCATTGTGTGTGTTTGTGTGTGTGTGTGTGTGTGTGTGTGTATGTATACATGACTGATACACCGGGATGTCTCATGGGTCGTGGTGGGTATTTGTCTGTTGTTAAATATTTGATAAGCCCACCTGTTATGTGGGATGAGTCAGATTTAAAGGAAATAATATAGTTGTATGTTGTCGAAGTTGTTTTTGGCATTATTTCAATTTATAAAATGGCACTGTTTGTAATGAGTACCATGCAATCAAAAATAGCCATTTCAAGGTATCTACAATGGGGGTTGAGGTTTTGGAGTTAAATTTTCATTTTCTGCCCTTTTACTCCTCTTTTGGGTTTTCGTATTATACCTCTGCACGCAAAACTTTAAACAGCACCCTTTAATGACCAGTTTTACAATGAAACTCATCACTAATGACCAGATTGCCTCGTTGACTACTCTTTTTTATCTTTTTGTAAGGTTATGCAGCATATCAACAAAAAATTGAGGGTGCTGAGGTTCGAGAACAACAACAGAGAAGGGCAGGGTGCCTAATCTAGACTTTGTGTACATTTCATACATTTTTGTCTGTGGCTCATGTAGATGTAGCTGGACACTTTGTAGTACAGTTACACTGGAAATGGCGTTTGTATTGATTTAATTCTATTAAGAATGTCACAGTATAAGTCCACTTTTGTGCCTCTACATACTATTGAACCAGAACCTCTAACTCTATACTGACTATAAATGCCTGGTCACATAGGTAGGGGACCTGGGTCTTTTCCCTAATATAAAAGTTAAAAAAATAAACAAAAAAATAACACATGATTGGTAAAGAATCCAGCCTTTGTTATCATATACCCCAGTCACTCCGTGTTACAAGTTATTCTCCTTCTCTCGTCTTATTTCATTATAGATGTCGTACAATTTTCTAGATATTCCTTTCCATTGTATTTTGTATTTCAATTTTACTCATCCATCCCTCTTTTCATCTCTCTTTTCATCTTTCGTCCACTGAAAGTCCAACCACCCATGCTTCTTGTTTTACTCTAGGCTTCAGATTATCTAATGTTACATTCAATTGTCCTCTTTTTTTTTTTTTCCCAGACGACCCAATCATTGCTTATTGCTTTTTGTCTCTGTTCACACATATGTACAGGTACTAATATCACCTCTAACCTGTATTTTTTAAACTGTGCACCACATCAATCACACACGATATTAAAGACGCACACTCTGAATTACATGAGCCATTGTCGAGTTGTTGCCATCTGGCTCATTCGTTCATTTATCTCCTTCTCCTTCCAACCCGTCGTCTCTCCTTTTCCTGCGTTGGGAACCCCACTGTCTCCCCACTCCCTGGATTTAAGTCACTCTCTTTTGCTGTAAGCTCAGTTCTCTGCTGCCAGCCTCCCTCTAATCTCTCCCATTATCACAGCGTGCATTTGATTTCCCCTAAGCAAACCATTTTTTTCAAAGCACGTCCCCCTCCTCTCCCTCTCTGTGCAGCCTCGCCCCAGGAATCCTCGTTCCTGGTAGAAGCATCTTGTTCTGACCCTAGCACATGATGACGAGAGAGGCAGATAGATGTTCTCCTTTTAGAACGTTTCATGATAAGGGATCTTGCAGAGACATAGAAAAAATAGTTTGGGAAGGAAAAAAAAAAACCTCTCTAGAAGGGTGTTCATAGTTCTAGATCATATAGGTGATCAGTGGACAGTCGTGTGTCATCATAGAAAACAGTTAATGATGGTAGCATGATTGGTCCTGCTTCTATGGCTTGGATGAGCTTCTTAGGAAATTCAATTTGTATATTTTATGCAGTTTATGTATATATGCATTGTCAAGGTTAACAATTGTTGGCCTTTATAAGGTAATCATGGTGCAGCCATTTGGTTGTCCACATTCTTAAGTCAAGAAGAACGTGTTTGTTATTTGGGGATACTATGACATTATTTAATAAGGTGGACTTTCTGCTTTCATGGAAATTGTTTTTTTTTTTTTTTAAATTACAAAAATGTTTTAGCACAAACCCTGTTAATTGGAAGAATATCTTTATTTTGATAACTGTGGTCTTTCACTGATTTGGTTCACCGCTGGTATACCACTTTTACTATCTGTGGAGTTTTGCACACTAAAGAGACCAATAACTGGGGTCTCCAAAAATTTTACTCTTGAAGTAAGACCCCATATGTTGACACTATATAACTGTTGCTATATATATATATATATATATGATAATAATAACATACAATGTGTTATTTACTACCAGTACTTGCAATAATTGGCACTTTAAAGCATAAAACACCTGTTAGGATACAGTGTTGACTAAAACCAAAATCTGTTCTGTGACGTAAGTGTCTTCTTGACTCCCAATGCAGTGATGTCCAAGAATTATGGAGTTTCCTGGTGTGAATCGGAGGTATAAGCTCCACGCTGCATTCAGAGAACCCAAGTGCTGAGAAGGTCTGTGAAGTTTTGCACACTTCAGAGACCAGTAATTGGGGTCTCGTAAATTTTGCTCTTGAAGTAAGACTCCATTCATCAAAAGTTGTGCCTTTTCGTCTGATGGTCAGGACAGCCGTGACCGTCTATCACAAAAGGTTAATGGTAGGGCTGAATGGTCTAATTATTTTGGTGGCTCTTGTACAATTAGTTATCTCTTATTGTTGATATTTAAAGCACCAACACATTCCATGGCCGTGTAGAATGGAGAAGATTGGAAACACAATCCTAGTACATGCTGCACATCGTTATGTGGTTCCTGACTGTTATTCTCTCTGTCTTACATGCAATATTATCAGAGTTGATAAAGATTAATTAATATTGGGATGAGGTGCGGATATTAACTCAGTACGGGTTTTCAGTGTGATTTGTGATTATAAACGTGCATTATATCACCGCCCTGGGAGCTTGGGACAGAAAGCTAGCAGGATGCCAGAAGTAACGTAATACAATCAGTGATACATCCAAAATGGGGTAACCTATGGAAGTGTGAAAGTTTGATTACATCCAAAATTTAAGAAATTCTAAAACTGTGCCCTGAAGCATTATGGGCAGTCTAGGTAGTATCCTCATTTAGTGGATAAACCACTAACCAATATTCATACCAACCAACCAGGATTTGAGTTCTAGCCCAATAACCAAAATGATATCCAGCAAACTTATTAACCAGAATTTTTAATCCAAATTCTGACCAGTAAACCTGCTGACCAAAATGTTATGTTTTAGCACGATAACTCAAATTCTAACTACCGATTAGAATTCCATTCTATCTCTACAAACTTAACTCTGCTTGCACCACGGCCAAGCTTGCAGATTTTTGTGCCATTTTACAGAGATGTTGTAGTTTTACTCTAATTCTTTCTTTGTGCTATAGGGTATCCAATAGGAACCCAGGAGCAGTATGCCCGAGCAAAACTGGAACACGAGTGGTTGCTAACTTTGGCACTGCAACATTTTATGAACTGTATTTCCCATGATGCTCTATCTCAAGCAGCCTTCAAGGAAATGGGGTTCATAAACATCTGGAGTGCCACAGCTATTCAGCACTGAGAGAACTTGCACTCTGCAAAACTTTGGGGTAATCATTGGTCACTACACTTATTGCACCAAGTAGTCTTACCAGTCCTTAGTCAGACCGTGGCATAGTTTCTTCGATAAGGATGACCCTTTTTACACGCAGTTATGCAGAGATAGTTGCCTTCCACTAGGACTCTAGGCATAATCCAGAAGCAATGGACAAACTATCTTCTAATAGGGTCCTGTGTCTAAGATTCATTATGCAAAGCAGCGGCATGGGTAATACATACTCGCGGTGTACGTTTTCTATAGGCATCCCCAGGTGATTGGAGGTGCAATCACCCTATCGCAGTCTATTAGCTCATTATTTTACAGGCCAGCATGGACCGCAAACTCAGCGGAATGGCAGCAGACAAGGAATTAAATTACAATGGAGGCTCCCTAGAGATACAGACCTCCACTTTAGATGTGCCGATCCAGTGGGGAAGTAATTTAAAATTACTGCCCTAATTCTCACCCCCGACATTTATTTAAAGGTAACACAGTGAGTGCTGTCTCAGAAAAGGATTGGACAAGTTAAAATAAATAAATATTTCATTAGATGTCTGTAGGTGGTATACAACTTATGTGTCCACTTTCAAGTCTTAAAGCAGCACTGTCACTTATGGCATCTATGATTTTTTTGCAAAGATGCCACAAGGCAGATATACTTACCGCAAGATGTCCCAACTTGGTGCCACCATCTTCTTTCTGTCATACTTCTTGCGCTGACAACTTCATTGACCTGGAGCTGTCGCCACTGTTGTACTGTGGCAAGGGCACACACGTACAAAAACAGTGAGATCTTCCACAGAGAATATGCCACATGTGCAACAAGGTGCTACAGGCATAAGATTCTGTTCCATGCCTACCAAAATGTACAAATATGAAATCAGTACACGGGGTAGGTGGACCTATGCAGACATTCCAGTGATGCCACTTACATTACTGGCGACAACCAAAATGGGGGTCTGGCCTGGAAAGTGACTGGGTCCATCCAAAGAAGGGGCTTCTCAGTCTGGTGTGCAATGGTGGACTGCATAGGCGTGCGCAGCACAAACACACACGCCGCATGTGTGTGTGTGTATGTGTGTGTGTGTGTGTGTGTAAATCTATATATATATATATATATATATATATATATACACTCTTGCATTCATACACAGACAATATCAATACAAACATTAAAAAAAATATTAAAACGTACACCCCCATTTCATGCCCATCCCACCACATTTCATACCCCCCAATATTTCATGTCCCCCCCATTTTTATACCCCTCCATATTTCATGTCCATTTCCCCATATTTCATACCCCTCCATATTTCATGTCCATTCCCCCATATTTCATACCCCCCATATTTCATGTCCATTCCCCCATATTTCATACCTCCCATATTTCATGTCCATTCCCCCAAGTTTCATATCCCCTCCATATTTCATGTCCATTCCCCCATATTTCATACCCCCCATATTTCATGTCCATTCCCCCAAATTTCATACCCCCCATATTTCATGTCCATTCCCCCATATTTCATACCCCTCCATATTTCATGTCCATTCCCCATATTTCATACCCTCCATATTTCATGTCCATTTCCCCATATTTCATACCCCCCATATTTCATGTCCATTCCCCAAGTTTCATATCCCCTATATTTCGTAATGCCATTTCCCCATATTTCATACCCCCATATTTCATGTCCATTTCCCCATATTTCATACCCCCATATTTCATGTCCATTCCCCATTCCCCCCCATGTCATTCCCCATATTTCCTTGCCCCCATATTTCATGTCCATTCCCCATGTTTCATACCCCATATTTCATGTCATTTCATTTCCTTACCCCATATTTCATGTCCATTCCCCATATTTCATACCCCATATTTCATGTCCATCCCCATATTTCATACCCCCATGTTTCATCCATTCCCCATATTTCCCATGGTTCATGTCCATTCCCCATATTTCATACCCCCATATTTCATGTCCATTCCCCATATTTCATACCCCATATTTCATGTCCATTTCCCCATATTTCCTTTACCCCAAATTTCATCCATTCCCCATCTTTCATACCCTCCATATTTCGTAATCCATTCCCCATATTTCATACCCCCCATATTTCATGTCCATCCCCATTTCCTTACCCCCAATATTTCATGTCCCCCATTTTTCATACCCCTCCATATTTCATGTCCATTCCCCATATTTCATATCCCCTATATTTCATGTCCATTCCCCATGTTCATACCCTCCATATTTCATGTCCCCATTCCCCATATTTCCGTGCATTCCCCATATTTCATACCCCCATAGTTCATGTCCTCCGCCCCCATTTCATGTCTATTCTCCCATTTCATGTCCACCCCCCCTCTAATGACTCACTTAGAGGAAGGGGGGTCAAATCTTTATCATGGAATCACTGGTAGTACTAGTCAGTCCATGATAAAGATTTCACCCCCCTCCCTCATTCCATGCACTTACCTGGTCATGGAAGCTCCTCACTCTTTCCTCCCGTGTCTTTCATCCCACGTTTGGCTGTCTGCAAAGAGCTCTTGGAGGAAGTGACATCATCGCGTGTGACCTCACTTCCTCGCAGAGAGGGAGGGTTGCCGCTCGCATATCCTCACCGGCGGGCAGCAAATGGGGGGCCCGTGGCACTATTATGGGGCCCAGCTCATCCCGGGACATTACATTGTCCCAAAATGAAGGTACCCGGGACCCAGGACAGACCCACAAAATGCGAGACTGTACAGGGTGATCCGGGACACGTGGGCATCCTAGATTAGCGTGTGCCCAGGCTCACCCGGCACACCCCATGCGCACGCCTATGGTGGACTGCTTCATAAAAAATTTTATTGCTACGTCTGTCTGTCTGTCTATCTAATCGACTGACCATGCCATATTTTTTATGTCCTGCTAATAATCAGAGGATTATTTAAGCCGCAAACGCTGTCAAGATTTAACTCTCTAACCTCTCAGTAACATGTGTGGTCATCATTTGCTCCTTTGTCACCCTACACATTTCTGTATCATTGTTCAAATCTGTCATACTGCTCTACAGGGTAAAAAACAAACGTTAATTCCTGTTTGCAGATAATATTTGTGAATCAGCCAGAAATATTTCAAGATAAAGAATATTCTGTATTGTTTAAAGCTCTTCCCCACACAAACATTATTTCAGTGCAGAACGAACACATTTGTGAAAACCAAAAAAATATAAAACTTGTGTTATTATAATTTTTTTAAATAACCTTGAACAAGCCTGCTTCTTTTTTTTTTTTTTTATCCGACTTTCATTGGCTAGCTATTCATGCCATGTTAGTTCATCGAGTACATAAAATATGATAGCATTTATTTGTATTTTTCTGAAACAAAAATAACTCTATGATTAAGGCATTAAGATGAGTCCAGATATGGCGTTAACGACGCTGTGATCTGTGACCCACACAAGGGCAAATGACATAAACGGTGAATAAAATCTTGGCAAGTCTTTCTTCAATAAAATAAAGGCTTCTATTACATAGATGGTTGAAGATGCATTCAGCATGAAACGCCCTTATTTTGTATATAATGCATACATTGCTGGGATCGTACTGCATCGCGATAAACATGACTGCGTATTTCTGCGGTAATATATAAACGTATGTAATCAAGCATTAAAAGCCATGTATATGCATTCTTCTTAAATTAATATTAAAGATAGTGACAACTTGATTAGCTCTCATAGCCTGGCGTTTTTTTATTGCACAAGTTAACTTTGATGCAGCCCAACAGCAACAGTAATTATCTAATTATTATCAAGTTGAATGGAATTCTCGCCCTGGGCTTCCAATTTTGAAAGTCGCTGCGACTGTCTGCGTCCTTTTAACTCGGAAGTAACTGTAATATGTAACTTCCAGTTTATTACTTTGTTTTGTTATGTCATGTCTTGTTTTTAAATATTTTTATCGGGAGAGAGAAGTTTGTACAAAGGACATTATGGTGTATGTTTAAGAGCATGTCAATTATATTTCAGAATAAAATATGTAGGCAGGTGAACAAAACCGACATCATGTCTCGCATCTAAAACCATTATCCTTGATCTCGCCTTCTACATTTTTATTTAAAGCAATTTAAGGCCACAACATGAAGCGCAGCTATTGTTGTGGTGAAAAGCAAAACAAATTGAAGTGGCGAAATGTGCTTTCAAAACAGAACTCTGTAACCGAACATACATATTTCACTAAACAAATGTGTGTGTGTGTGTGTAGTTATTTATGCTGAGTGTTTTTGCTTTTTCAATATTCTTTTTTTTAATTTTATTTAATATTGCATGCGGCCAAATATTGGCGTTCCGAGAATCATGAAATCGGTGGGAGGGGGAGGTGACATGATGTCTTGGAGTGTAGTTCAGCTGTTTGTGTTCGACAGCAAGAAGCAGACAACTGAACTACAACTCCCAGAAACCCTTGCTGTGTACATAAATCACTGTTTGCTATAGAAAGCACAAGTGTTAGTTACATCCCAGTTTGTTGAGAACTCATTGCAACAGAGAATTCTTCAAAATGCTTGAACTTCACATGTGAGTGTCTTCTATTCTTTTTAATCTTTGCATGTATTTCTAATGCACTACACATTTTACGTATATATGTGCTATTTATATAAAGCACTAAAAAAAGAATTGGTCCACAGCATGCATTTGGATTATAGGACACATGCATTCACAAATGTAAATCACACGTTTGTAGGGAGTTGTAGTATTGGTCAGGTCACATACAGATATAAAATGTAAATACTTCGAAGTCGGCCAGTAAATATGATGACCTTCTAATTAAACAGAGATGGTTAGCAAGTCGCAATCATACTATACAGAATAACAAACTATCAGGGCTAAGTAACCCATGTAAGTATATATATGTTGGAGAGTAACGTTTCAGCCAAAGGTCCTTCCTCGGGCTATGTGGGTTACCACAAGGCACCCCACATACTGTATAAAGAACACACACTCATTAAATATAAATTGTACCACATGATTGTCTGAATACATACGGTTATTACTGGAGCTAATAGCATAGTGTGTTAAAGACATGATCTATAGTATTATCATTGCTAGCGTTATGTAGAAAACGTTAACATATTCTGCTGTGCTGTATAATTAAACAGGTGATGGCAATTGAAATGAGAAGATTAAAAAAAAACAGACACATAGGCGCCATATGTAATTACCTAGATAGAAATCAATCCGAGCTGTGCCCGTGATTTGTCCCCTATTGTAGTTAGCTGTAATCTCTCAGAGTAATGTGCATTATAGCTGCCTAATGTAGATGGTGATAATCTCTCAATCTTAATATTCATATCAGAGCCTAGCATGGTGAGTGTAATTTCTATGTACATATGTACTTACAGAGGACCTGAAAACATCAGTAATTTATCTATCTGAATACAAGCGCAACTAGGCCCCAAGTCTGAATTCACACTACTTCCTGGTGGTCTAGTGGTGGAGGATGAGACTTGCGTTCCAGAACGCTCAAGGATTCTATTTCCTGCTCCTTCTCTAAGAGACTGAGAATTCCGATGGCTGATGTAATATTCCAGTTCTCGTGATCTATATCAATGAGAACTGCTGGTGGGGACGGGTTATCTAGCTTTGTGCAATGTGGTCCAGACCACCACAACTTGGCTAGACGACTTCACCTGTCCGTCAAACAGAGTTAATAAAGTTCTCCGAATACTGTATCAAGGCCTGTGTATATTGATTGGCATTATATATATATATATATATATATATATATATATAGGTTATTAATATTAACTATTATTTTGCGCTCAATATGGAATTTGTTTTGGTTTTCTGTATAAATTCAGATCTGGTACAAAAACTAATTAAAACACATCATGAAATTCAGCCATACTTCTTTTCATCATTTCAATGATTGAATAGATTTTGTGCTCCTTGAATATACTGTATACCAAAGCGATACATTCTGTGTTCTACATATATATTTTCTTGCCACCGTTTCATGTAATTAATCAAGGCGTATGTACACATACAGAATTCTGCAGCAACGTACAAAAGATGAATTGTTCCTATAATTACGTCACTTTTCAGGCTGTCAGTACTGCAGAGGTTAAAACCCACCCCCTTCCTCCCGCCTGCAGCTTTTAAGGGATGGCGGATGCTGCCGTTTCTTAGCAACGCCGGGGGGGCAGCGGTTGTCATGGTAATAGGATGCAGCTGCAGTTTTGGTGACAGCAGCGAGTGGCAGTGGAGGAGGGTGGAGGGGGTCTGTGTCAGGCCCAGATGTCCCCTATTAACCCTTTCTGTTCCATTACATGACATTGCAGAGGGACGGGGTCCTCAGAATTCACAGCGAGCGTTTTGTAGAGACGTGGTTTCATGGCAGGGGTAGTGGGTACCCAGACTGCAGAATCTTCTTCTTACCCAGACCAGATCCACCTATCCATTTTGTCTCTCTCGACTTGAGGCGACCTTGGGCAATGACACTTTATTAGCATTCCCAGTGTGTTTCTTGGTGTGCTGCTGAGCACAGAGCACATTGTTAGAGCTCTGCAATCGAACTAGGTAAAAGTATACTTAGTACTGCTTCCTAAACACAAAGCTCCCGGCATGGAGTGGTGTAACCCTTTAAGTACCAGAGACCTGCTCATGTATGATACACTGCTCACTTCCAGAATTGAGAATCCTGTTAAATATCCTGTAGTAGTAGTCCTAACGTTTGTTTTTTTTAAAGCAATAGAAATAACGTTCGTAGCTTGGTGACTTGTTTCTAAAGCAGCTCTGTCACTTAGCCCGCCGTAGGTATGTCCCAACTACCCCCTTTTGCTGCCACTCTATTTTTTTTATTTTTTTTAAAAAAAAAGCCAGTTTTTAAAGTTATATATAAGGAACAATAGGGAATAGTTTTCCATATGTATAACCTTCAGGTTGACAAAAGATGGGACTTTAGTCAAGCTCTGCGGCCTTTGACCTGGCGGAACCGGCATATGGGGGAGTTGCTATAGGGGTCATCACTGAGCACGCCCCAAATTATCGGCTAAGCTGATTTAAAGGGAAACTATAGGCTAGGAGTACAATATTGTATGCCTAACATTATAGTACCCTATAGTGCCCCCTTGCGCGCGCACCCCCCTCACCCCAACCTAGCCCTACCTGAATACAGTGCTGAATCTGCTCAGCCTTAACTCCTCCCCTGACTTCAGCTGACAGGAGGGACAATGCGCATGCACAGTGAGCGCTGTGAGCGCATTAGAACGACCCTATAGGATCAATGCTTTTCTGTGGGGTTTTAGCTGATACATGGCTGTATTCAGGCATAGTGTGAGGACGTCCATACCAAATGCCGCCTAAAATCCTGGAAGCGCCTCTAGTGGCTGTCTGGTAGACAGGCCCTAGAGGTGGAGTTAATGCAGTTTATCAATAACTGCAATAATTACCATTGCGGGGTTAAACTGGCATAGCACTGCACCCAGAACACTTTAATGAGCTGAAGTGGTCTGGGTGCCTATTGTGTCCCTTTAAGTTTACATTGATGTCAGTGACCCATTCATCAAGTTCAATTCAATATTTAACAATATGTCTTTAAAAAAACACCTTTATTAGATACATCCCAGTGTTGGGGGGAGGAGGTGTTCTCCATTACACAGGGGGAAAATAAATTAAACCATTTATTGTAAATAGTTACCTGGTATTAAATGTGACAAATGTGCTGTAATGTTCCACCCACTGGGGACTTCTACTAAAATAACACGGGGAGCCAACATGGGGTCCCAACCCTCTGTATAATGGCGTATTAATCATCAATGCACCATAGCAGTGCTGGGAAGATTATAAACTGAGGTGTTCTTTATAAATGGTTGAGTTATTATTAAAATAAGCTAAATGCATTGTTGCAACCTGAGAAGGGTGCGAATATCTGTCTGTCAATCCCTATTGTGGATTGCAACTTGGGCTGACTGAGA